>APFE030902371.1:174518-280465 GCA_000404065.3 Pinus taeda | reverse complement strand
CCTGCGGCGCCTCCTGCGGCGTCTCCTGCGGCGCCTCCTGCGGCGTCTCCTGCGGCACCTCCTGTGGCGTCTCCTGCGGTGCCTCCTGTGGCGTCTCCTGCGGCGCCTTCTATGGTGTCTCCTGCGACGCCTTTTGTGGCGTCTCCTGCGGCGCCTTCTGTGGTGTCTCCTGCAGCACCTTCTGTGGCGCCTTCTGTGGCGTCTCCTGTGGCGTCTCCTGCGGCGTCTCCTGCGGCACCTCCTGCGGCGCATCCTGCGGCGCCTCCGCACTTCCGCAGCTGCAGCGCTCGAGAGATCACCCTTCACAGATTCGCTTTCCACTTCACTTTCATATAGATCGAGTTTTTGAAACAATAACCCAATATTTCAGATCTTAAGATATTCAACCCAAAAGCATACTCAAGCCAAATGATCTCCTTTGCTTTATATAGGCAAGCTCTTCCTCAAATCATGGACCAATACCACGGGCCAAAACCATAACAAACCAATACCATCAATTCAATACTAGGGATCAACACGTCTGTCGAGATGCCATGGTCCAAAAACCATAGGTTCAAATTCCAAGGACTAACTACCATGGACCAAAGGTAAGTTTTCCCACATGAAATAAACTTTTCTCTGCATAAAATTCCGTGAACTTTTCTCCACATGAAATAAACTTTTATAAACTTTTCTCTGCATAAAATTCTGTGAACTTTTCTCCTACGTACTTCTTAATTCTCATCATATTGAGAGCCATGCCATGGGTGTTGCCATCAAGTACAACATCTGTAACATATAACCATACCAGAAACATAATGCCAACATCCTTCAGGGCCCTCACAACCTTACAGGAGGGCCCCACCATACAATGGTTAGAAACCGAAGCGTGGGAGCTTCAAATGCATTATGATAGTGTGTGCAGGATGGTGCAGATAGTGGTCCTAACTCAGTGGCTCGCAAGGTTACAACAAGAAAAGGCATTGAAGGAGCAAGTGGATGTAGCGCATCAAAAATAGGCAATACTGAAAGCATGCGTCTAGCCTTGGATTGATGAGGCCTTCCTCATCACGGTCGACATCGAAGGAAAACTCACACAAATGAAGGTGATACGTGACCTGAGACAGGGATTTGACCCTGAAACTAAGCGTTTAGTCAAGCAAGCAAAACGGATCCAGCAGACGATAGAACAGTGCACTATGAATCTCCCTGTAGCACAGGCACAGTTGGATGGACTTCGCACGATGATCGCCGCAGCAGTAGACTGACTCGGGATGAGTCACAATGATTGTGTTTGGGGCTTGTTGGGCAACAGATCCCCCCATAGTATGTTTTTTGGGGCTTGAAGCCCGGATTTTGGTCAAGTGGAATGTAAAGACCCCGTGAAATGCGGGCGCAGAGCGTGAGAGTCTAGGGTTATCTGCCCTAAGATAATGTAATTTAATGTAGAGTGTGTCAGCCTACCCATCGTCCACGGACCATGGGATTATATAAATAGATTGAGGCTCTAAGTGTAAAGGGAGTCTTGGATTTGAGAAGTGATATGGGTTTTTGGAGGATGAATTAGCTCTAAGTCTACAAGTTCGAGTCTTGGTTGGAGTAGTAGTAAGAGGCTCCGCAGATGAGTGCGCAGAGGCCGGGTAGAGTTTGCAGTTGTGTGCGTGGACCCCTACTGCTGAGTGCACAGGGCAGAGTTGGGATTGTAGCTGAATAGAGGATTAATAAAAGATAAGTTACTTTTGGAATATCCTGTGTCTATGCTTCTAGTATCTTTATGCATCTTTTTACAGTTTATGATTGCACGCACTTGTTATGAATGTTGAATGATTAAGGAGAATATTGGGCCCACATAATTAAGTTAAGATCTATAATAAATGTACAATCAAGATTAAGGATCTAGAAAACACCTCTTCGCACTCTTTACAAAGCTACACAGAAGAAGTTGCACAAGTTGCGAAGGACAGATGGCTGCGTGAAGCAACACAAGCATGTAGGATTGGTTTGCAAACTTCCTAGCCTTCATCAAGACATCCCTAGGGTATGAAAACCTAGTTCCAGCACCTTCCCATACTACCTCAGGTGAGAACTCAGTCTGCGCACCGCAAGCTGTTGCCAAAAGGGCCAGTAATCTGGGATTTGTTTGGCTAAATCACTTTGGAACTTAGGTCAAGCCCAAACAAGCCAACAATATAGCTACTCAAGATGAAAATATTTTGCTGCTACTAGAATTAAAATATCTCCAATTGAATTCATTTTAAAAACAGGAGAGAATATTTCATCAAATTATATACCTTTCTTCTGTGCAAACCCCTCCACTACAAGTCTAGCTTTATACCTTTTTCTACCTCCATATTATTCCTTCAACCTGTAAACCCATTTATTCTGCAATGTTGTTTTACCTATAGGAAAATTGACTAAGTCTCAAGTCTGGTTATGTACCAAGGAGTCCATCTCTTCATTCATGGATAACTCCCACTTCTTCCTAGTTTCTAACTTCATTGCTTCTTCATAACATTTTGGTTGACCAAAATTAGTCAAAATTACATAATATAATGAAGGAGAGTATTGTTAAGGGGGTCTACTAATCTTGGTAGATATTCTAACACCACTTTTAGGTGTTTGAGGTTCCTGCAACTATTGTGGTTGATTTTTTCTTCGTGGCTATTGATCATTATGATTTTCAGACACCTTCACTTTTTCTGTGATCTCATCAAGAACTGTGTATTCTTTGTTTTATTTTTCTTGTTTCTTTTCCTGCATTTGATCCTTATAAAAGATCCTTTCATTAAATATGACATATCTACTGCTACTGATTTGTTGATTTTCATAATAAAATAGGTAATAACCAAAAGCATTAACACCATAACCAATAAAAGTACATTTCTTTGATTTTTCCTCAAGCTTTGTTCTATTTTATTTATTGATGTGGACAAAGGCTTCATGGCAGAAAGTCTTTAAAAATGAGTAGTTTACCTTTTTACCTATCCATGCCTCATCTGGAATACCACCATCTAAGGTTAAAGGCCCTCTATTTATTAGATAAACAATAGTGTCTACAACATCTGTCCAAAATTATAAAGGAAATCCTACATGCAATCTCATGCACCTTGTACACTCCATGGTTGTCCTATTAATCCTTTCTGACACATCATTTTCTTGTGGTGTTCCTTAAACTATTTTCTCTCTGCAAATTCGATGCTCTGAACAATATTGATTAAACTATTTCCTACAATATTCTCCTCCATTGTTGATTTGAGACACTCCAACTTCTTTCCTGTCTCGTTCTCAATGAAAGCTTTCGATTTCTTCAAAGTATCAAATACCTCAAGTTTATTTTGAATAAAATAAATCCAGGTTTTTCTGGTTGCATCATCAATAAAAGTAACACAATAATGAGAGACACCGAGAGATGATAACTGAGAATGTCCCATACATCTGTATACACAAGCTCTAATTTTTCGCTCTTATTTTCTTTCCCAACTCTGAGAAATATGACTCTCTTCTATTTTCCATAAACACAATTTTCACAGAAATCCAAATCAACATGCTTCAAACCTGCAACAAATTTCTTGAGTGGAGAATCTGCATCCCCTTCTCACTCATGTTCTTGAGCCTATGATGCCACAATGTTGTATCTACTCATGTGGAGGTTAAAGCATTAACATAATTAGAAATACCATTGCATAAATACAATGTAGTAACCTTTTCTCCTTCTACTATTACCAGGGCTCCTTTAGTGACCTTCTAGGTTTTATCTGTAGAAGTAGTTACACAGCCTTCACCTCCCAACTACTTTGTTGAAATTATATTTTTCTTCATATCTATAGCATGCCTTACCTCCTTCAAAATCCATTGGTTTCAATTCTATTGTTTATGAGAAATTTACTGTTTCCAATGATTTTACAGGGTTTATCATCACCCAAACAACCTATCAAAAAAATCCTTGACCATAGTTATGAAAATGTTTCCTATTAGGTGTGGCATGGAATGAGGACCCTGAATCTTCCACCCAGGCATCAATAATATTTTCTAATGAAAGAATCAAAGCATCTTGCAACACATCACCTATCACATTCGCTTCATGATTATTTTCTTACTTTGTGTCTCCTCATTTTCCCTTTTGGGACTTACAATATTTCTTCAAGTGTCCTTTCTTCCCACATTTCCAACAAATTATCCCTAATCTGGACTTGGATATTCCTTTCCTTGACTTACTGTGATATCTTGGACTCTTTCCTCTTTCCATTTTTCTTCCCCTAGTCTCTATAGTCAAAGCATTACCTGATGTCTCACCAAAGCTTTTCTGTCGCATTTCCTCACTAAGGATAGCACCAAATACATCATCAAAATTTAAAGTACTAGATCTAGAGAGTGAGTTACTAATGGCCATAACTAAGCCATTCCAAATTTCTGGTAATGAGGATAGAATTAACAGATCCCTAACTTCATCATCAAAATTTACCCCTACAAAACTTAACTGACTGGTAATCATATTAACTTCATTTAAATGATCAACAACAAATCCACCTTATGACATCTTCATATTAAATAAATTCTTCATAAGAAATACCTTATTTTAGGCCAAGGGTTTTTCATATAGTTTAGCCAATGCTGACATTAAACCTTATATTGTCATTTTCTTTGAAATATTAAAAGCTACTGATGCTGCTATGAACAATCGTATTGTTCCAAGTTCCTTTCTATTGAGAAAATCACATTCTGTCTGTCATACTCGTCAACTTCTTCGTTTTTATGCTCAATGGTAGATATAGATCTTTTTGATACAAATAATCTTCCCTCTGCATCTTCCACAACTAGTAGTTTTAGCCATTAAATTTTTCGACCCTAAACCTACCATCTTCTGCCATCACTCCCACTCAAACTAGGAACCATTATCTCCTACAATTTTATCAACCAAATATACCTTCAACTCAAATACTAGTTGTTAAAAAATTATATATTATAGAGCATTGGAACACATAAAACATTGCAAAAAAAAAAACACATAAAACACATAAAACAAGAGATACAAAAATATACATGGTTCACCCAACGTGGGCTACATCCACTGAGAAATAGCTAGTCCTTCCTTTATATTATCTAGCAAAATTAAGAGATAAAGCCTACAACATATCCATTGTAATTTCATATTCACTATCACATAGTCTCCACTCTCTTCCTCGCTTAGAATACACATAAACACAACCGCAATATGTTTATCTCATATAAATGGAGGGTTTTACTTCTAGGCAACAAGGCCCTAAATTAAACATAACCTCTATCGTCAAATAATCTGCCTAATGAATGACCTAGACTAACTCTAAATTAGGAAGATAATGAGGCCCCACACCCAAAAGCTGGAACCTTGTTTTCACCAACCTCACTCCATAACCACACCCTTGATACACTATGCATGTGGTTGGAAGGATTTAACCACACACACAAGCCTGCTTACATGCACTTATGACCCAAAAAATCTAGTCCTATTCCAACGGTTCTGAGATCTAAGCCACCTTTCCAGGCTAGCCTCTAGACCACTGCCCAAAACTTCCTTTAACTTTCCATAAGAATAAAAGATATGCTAATAATTCTAACCATTCAGAACTTGAACAAGAACTTGATCTAGCCATGCCTAATCATGATATAAATTTCGCTAAACATATGGCGAACATGAAATCTATAGGTCATGAATGCATATCTCATCATAAAACTTCTAAATTTCATCTTAGAATCACCAAGAAGGCTTTGAGCCCTCTCTAACTAGCTGCAATAAAACTTGTTATTCCATGTATTCATCACCCATCCAATAACTTAATAAATCATGAACAAGATCCATAGATAGAGCACACCATATAACCAAGTATATAACCAACATTTCACCAGAATAGAAACTATAACAAAATAGTCATAATGTAAACATGATAACTAGTACAAGTGCTCATAGATCACAATAGGAAAATATCTCCTATTAACATATGAAAATTCCAACTGAAATAGGGACTTCCACATACCACCCGCCCATAAATTGTGTTGAACCAAAACTCCCTTTCATTCAATCACCCCCATTTCATATTCCAAGAATGAATGTGGGCTCATAATGGTTAAACCAAAACAAAATCAACTAGGGTTTCCAAAGGCCAAAGTACCTCAACCCTCAACCATAATGATCTCGCCTATAAGGTCGTGAAATCACTAACATGAACCATATCTATCTCTACCTATGCCATCCAGGGTTCTAGAAATACCCATAGTTAAAACAAGGCTCCAGAGAATTTTTTCCAACCTACGGCTCTAGGGACTAGTAGCTCAACCTATAAGGCTCCAGAGTGTTTGTCCCAACCTACAAGCTCCAGGAACTAATAACTCAACCCAAGTTTTTCTAGGTCTTCCAATGAATTTTTTCCAACCCATAGCCATCATGAACCTCAGAACCAATCAAAAAAATAAGTGGAAACCCAAAACACCATGAATATCCATGAAATGGAAAGACAAGGTTGAAACCACTATCAATCCAGGGAAATCTCCATGCCAATGATAACACATAACTAAGGAACCACATGCTTATACCATGCATCCAAAAATTAGCAAGAAAATCACACCTACAAACTCTTACCTACAAAGTATCCTTGCAGTGGTTGTTTGAACCAACATTTCCCTTACGCTTCCTTGCATTTCCTTACTTTCTTTGTCCAATGCAAGTGAATTCTAGATTTCTCCAAGCATGCTCCAAGAATTCTCTAAGTGTGCAAGAGTATGAGAGTGATAAAATGAAAGGAGAGGCCAAAACTGAACAAACAAAATTTGTGAGCTGATTCAATGATTTCTTTTTATTATTGATGACTCCTTTCTTCTTCATTTTCCTTCATTTTTCTTCTAATTTCCCTTGCATGCAAATTTGGGTATCTTCAACTTCCTTTTCTCCTATTTTCCTTTATTTTCATAATTAAATACCAATTATTGCCTCTTTACCTTTTCCATTTTATTTTCCAATTTCCATAACCATTATTAAACCAAAAGTGATTCCCACTATAATGTTTTTCCCACTATTCAGCTTCAAATGTGTGTCCCATGACCTTGGTCTTATTTTCATTTACATGGAAAATCATCTAGGGGTTGTTACATGGAGCCTTAGTTTATGAGGGAGTTAATAATAATTTGACAGGTGTTTGACCATCATTAAACATGACCCTTGCTTAATTAATGCTTTTCCTCCACCAACTTTTTAGTCCATTCATCTTTTTGTGTTCATTATCTTTGCATGTTGTTGTCTATCCCCTGTGCTATAGAAGGTCTCATTGTTGTATAAATTAGGAAACCAAGCTCGAACCATTGCCAATTTTTTTGGGTAAGTACCCATGATTACTATGTTTTATACCTCTCCATCAATTTAATTAATGAAGAATCAAAATTCTAGAAGAGACCTCAAAGGATACTTTCATCAATGAGCTAGCCATTGTCAAAGACACCCAAATTCACCTCACAAACATCCTAACCTTGAAATAGACTTTGGATTACCCTTCTTATAACTCTCAAGTCAATGAGTGTATCAGGAAGTCTTGGGTTTTATCTACTGCACTTCCTCATGTACATTTTGACCCCGACTCTACCCACTTGTTAGCTAAGTATTTTGACCCTAAGTACTAAGCCATCGTTTCTCCTGTAGACAACCAGGTCTTCCTTGAAATCAATGAGGATATCATTTTAAAAATGTTGTGTATACCATCTTTTGGAATTGATATCACCAATAAGGGGCAAGACTAAGAATTCATTACTTCGTTGAAAGAGGATAAAGTTGAGTTCTTCACAAGCCTGATCAAAATCCCTAACCCCAACCATAAGCTAGAGTTTCCTCTGCCTACTAGTTCACTTAAGCCCTTCTTTTAGACTATTACATCATAAATTGCCATTATCTTTAGCTTAGTAAATGATTCAAAAGTAAACGAAGCTATTTTCTTGGCCATTCGGCTCATAACCATGAACCCTAACAAAATCGTGATTAATTTTCCAAAATATTTAACTAGGGTTATCATGGTTGACCTTGCTACTGCTATCCCCTTCAATTATTTATGTTATTATTCATATCTATTACATTTAATTTTATTAAGTTACCCTACTTATTTGTTGTCGACTAAGCTCCTTTAAATCATTAGAGATGAAAATTAAAAAGAAATGGAGGTATACCAATTTACAGAATTCATATACCTGGAACATGCCTCCTACACCTATAACCAATACATTCATCTCTTCTCTTTTTATTTTAGAGTTAAATTACTTTGAGAAGCCCCATATATAATATATGATGAGCTGAGAAGGATATTACGATTGATCGAGGAAGATATTATAGGAAGGTGGTTCTTATACGTTGCCTATTTTGTGATTAGAATGTATGGTTTCAAAAAAGAGCCATTGTAACTACCAAATTTTATTACACCTTTGATTTTTTCTTGTGAATCTTTAAGACAAAGAATTAGTTTTAATGATTTACATTTTTCTTCAAAGAAAAAGGGGGCACCTTTTAGCTATCCTTACTTAATTCAATCTCTTATTTCTAAAATAATTTTTTTGATGATGTGATTGAAAATGAAATGCTTTTATTCAATTGAATTCATGATGAATGTTGACACTATGACCCTCTTGGGAAAATTTATGGTTTAAGAACGTAGGCAAGACTTTAATCCTATGCTCATGAGATAAATATGGAGGTTGAAAAGCTGGCTAATACTCTTTCCCCACCAAGAAGCCACATTCAAGTGGTGATGCATATGTCGGTAGAACAAGGCCATGCACAAATAAGAAGAATATAAGGAGACAATTAAGATATAATACCAATGGAAGCTCATGCTTCCATTATAGGATCTACTCATCCCTTGGAAACTACACTACCTCCTATTATGAAGATAAAGTTGGAAACTTGAGAGTTAGTGGAAGCCCAACATAATGTCAAGGCCAAAAAGGGCCATGGCATAGACATCGAAGATTTTGAGAATATGGTGGAACAATTGAGAAAATAAATGTAACAAGATATCCAGAAAGCACAACCGAAGGATTCTAGAATGCAAGTGTTGGATGTTATACACAATTTTATTGAGAAAAAGTATATCCAAGATTTGGGCAAAAAATTAATGCGTTTTCCTCAACAAACCCATATAGTGGAAAAGATGGTGTTGAATGAGATGAACCCCATTATTGGATCGAAGTTCATTTCATCAACAAAATTTGAAACTAAAACATTTAATCTCATAGTAGTGCAACCTGAAATTAATGAAAACTTGTAACTAGTGGGTTCTTGTGCTTCTTCCATGGATATTAACCTATGTAAATGATCATATTTTGATATGTTAAATTGGCAAAAAAAACAGGTGAAATTATGCCCAGGCAATTCTTAAATTCTACTATCAACAATAGAAAGATGTAGGGTATGTTGGAGAACATTTTAGAACATCTCCATATCACACGGGTGGCTTTGAGGACTAGCACCAATAGAATTAAAGAACTTGAACCAAGGATAGTCAGGAAATCAAGACAACCTAAAGAATTAGGCTCATTCAAGAGGTTATTGGAGGAGAAGGAGAAAGAAATAAGAAGTTTAAAATAAATTTGAAAGATCCTGAATGATGATGTCGACATCCTCATACAATATTTTGAAAGGTGAGAAGAGACTGAGAACCAATTGTGAACAATGCATATTCCCTTTCATGCCAAGGATAAATAACTTAATGAAAGGTGAGCCCAAATATAAAGCTTGAGAGAAGAATTTGTAGTAAAATGCAAGTAACATCTTAAAATGATTGTAGATTATAAAGATATTGTGGATAAAGCCATGGCTCTCACCAAACATTGAATGAAAAAAACCTAAACAACTGAAAGTGTCACAATTAGAACAGGAGTTACAGGAGGTGAAATTGGAAAAAAAGTAAGCTGAGAAGAGGGAGATAGTGTGCAACATAGAAATGAGATGATTCATAAAATACAACTCACTCTTAAGGAGAAACTAAATGAGGTCAAGTCCCTACAAGAGGTAATCAAAGTAACCTCTATTGGAAGACAAGTTCTCATCCAGGTGAAGGAATAAATATGGAGGGAAATAAATCAAATGATCTCGATAGTTCAATGTTTTGTGATGATTCTGATAGATTTTGAAAAGGGAATAATGAAGAATGTCAATTTGGGAGTCATACATATCTTTTCCATACTTGGGGATAGGTTAAAGGATGTAGACCAACTTATTGATTTCATCAACACTCTCGAGGATGAGACCCTGGATCACATTAATCTTCCTAAAAGTGATTAATATATTTTCTCCTTGTGCATGATAAAAGAAAAAACACAAATCTATGTTTCTCATTAAACATGAGTTTGAAATGGCCAACAAGGATATTCAAAAATTCAAAAGCGAATTGAACTATGAGGGTAGATTTAGAGTTCCCTCCTTTTGGGGAAAGGATAGTTGGTTGATATCAGAAGTGGATTTCCATGATAAGCTAGAGGCCATTGAACAAGAGCTTATTTTCCTATCCATGTTTAATGAAGAAGCTATTTCTCTACATCTAGTTACCAATGCCTTATGAGGGGATTTTAATATATTGGTGGTAATAGAAAAATTGATATAAAGCCTCCGTACAACTCATTGCAAGCTCAAATTAGAGTTAACAATGATAGTAACCGAGTACATGAATGTACCCTAGTTATCACTACCCATATGGGATAAAATTTCAAAAAGGTCAGGAGGTGTTTGAACCGAAATATGATCTTAGAACAAGTTTCTTCTAGTAAACAGGTAGTCCAACCAATCCAGACCATGCAATTAATTATTGACCAACTAGAAGATTGAGCTGAAGTAGCACTCAACACTCTTCAAATTCCTAAGGCTAAAATGAAGGGATCTCAAAGTTTATCGCCTGTCGCCACATCAAAGAAGCTGAAAAAAGACAACCTGATTGTTAAAGCACAAAGATGATTATAAGAGCTTTGTTTGTTTATTTACTTTTAATTAAGTCATCAAAACTTTAATGTCGTTAATTTGAAAAGAGTTATGTTGAACAATTTTTTTTTTTATTTTTTTTTTTTTTTTTTATTTTATTTTATTTTTTTTATTTATTTATTTATTTATTTATTTATTTTTCTGTAAATTCGTATTTAAGGACCTATGTCTTGTTTAGAGGGGGTTAATATAGAAGAACCTATTTTTAACATTATTATATCTACATGTACTTGTTGCACAAATATGTTGTTGATTGAGTGACTTATTCATGCATCCTTGATGAATCATTTATTCCTTTTACATGTGTTTACAACAACTCGTAGTGTTTTGAATTCTGGACCTAATTTAATTTAGTTTCCTTACTTTTTGATATTTACTACTGATGTTTGGAAATTAAATTATTGATTTTTTCAATTTGAAATTGAAGTTCCACAAATTTTCATTTGGAGCTGAAGATCAATTGTTTACTGAATAAGTTTCAATTGTTGCATTTATTTTTTATTTTTTATTTTTTATAGTTTCATTATTATTTATGTGTTTATGAAAAAGTCTCACGCTGAATTGATTAGACTAGGTCTCATTGATTCAATGAAATTTGATTATGATGTTAATGTTTTAATATATATTGTTGATTCACGAATTATTGAGAGATTTATTTGAAAACGGAGGAACCATTGCACGTGTTATAGTTTCCTTTTGATTCTACGTGTTTGGAAATATGGCTTGAATTCTAAACACATTGATCATTAGGTTATTTTCTTAAGTGTAGATGTTCATTCTTTTCTTTGATTTTTGTATTTAGTATTCATCTACGATGTATGAAAGTTGTCCTTGAATCAATGATATATTTAATTTGAGAAATTTTAATTCCTTCTACCTATGGCATCTATTTAATGAAATGTCCTTTCTTTATCAATAATTATACATATTGTATTTTCTTGTTGAAGAATTGTGTAATTGCTACAGGGAAAGACACCCTGTGGTGTACAGGAGATTATCCTAAAGCACCTAGAGTGGGAGGACTATGCCTTCAACAGATACATTCTTAAACGGTTTCCAATTGGAGACAATTTGAGAACCAACAATTAGGTTGAGGGTTCTGTCATGTATTTCGAGTGGAGGAATCTAGGATGTGGATTGGGAAGGTGGAGGGAGTGGGGGACCAATAGAAGAGGAATGTTTTTTAATAGAGGAGGGTGAGAGTTGGGAAAAGTCGTTCATTTCAACTTCTAGAGGCAGCATGGACAAAGTAGGGTTTGTTGCATCTAAACAAGAGAGGGGTTCAAAAGGGTTATGGGAAGGGTCATTTTTTAAGGAAGAGGGTTGTGAGGCCATAGGCTTGGGGCATGATCATTTACCTCCCACTTTGGTGAAATCATCCTCATCAGCAAGAGGTGAAGTAGAGATCAAATTAATAACAAGTAAATGGAAATTGCAGTAAATATGTATTCATGGCAACTTCGACATTGAAATTGGATGTGCTCGTAAATGAGGGTTGTCTTCCTAAGCTCATCTTGATAATAGATATCGATGGACTCTGCAAGAGGCTCTAAAATTTTCATATAAACACAAATGCGATGCATATGATATATACTTGGTCTAGTTAGTAGCTTCTAAATAATTTACATAATGGTTGAGGGAAGTTTTGATGCTTGCCAAAGTTTCCTTATCCCAAAACTCCCATGGTAATAAATACATTATAATCAATACTATGGAAACTATAAATTCTTCCTTGTCTAACATAAAACGTTTCATCTAAAACTAGATATATAACCCTGTTAAATTGAAAATATATTGACCATTCTCAAACACTCATGTTTGGTCCTCAAGTATGGAAAATATGATAGTGAGGAGACCCTTTGTCCCAGTTTGAGTTTTATCTACCCCTCAGGTTTCCATTTGAGTTGGGTCCATTGAGTGAGGGACTTTTCTTAAAGCCAGATGCTGAGGAATTTGTCAATGAGGGCATGGTCTTGCATATATTTAATATAGTTCCTGATAAAGCTAGAATGGACTTCAAGTTTTGGGTCTATAGTTGACTTTGTTAGACATATTACCAATCTACGCATCCCTGATGAAGGGGTGGTTTCTGGGATTTTGGGTGATTTCCATTGGATTTATGCTCCAGGTTAGTAGGATTAATGAAAAATGATTGTCTTGTGTTGTTGTAGCTACCAACAATTGTAATGCAACAAGAGGATCTCCTCCCTCTGTTAGCAATTCCCATAAAAAGCGCAGAAGAGGAGTCACAAGATGTTCAACAACTAAGGTTTGGTTGCAGCCCAAATTCTGCAAAGCCCAAAAACCTTTTCTCTTTAATGGGTCCATGAGTGTTTTGATAAAACCAAAAACAAAAAAAAATAGGTTTAAAAAAAAAAAAAAAAAACTTATTCAAATACAAAATTATTATTTAAAAAAAAAAATTATTTTGAAATAATTACAAGTAAAAGTAAATTTAAATAAGGTTAACAAATAGAAAACAATAAAAATGAAATTTATTTACTGATATTTTATTTTAAAAAAATGATTCCATCAACATGATAAACAAGAATAGAATAACATAAAATATATGGAACAACATACTTTTTATAGAAAACACTTAAAATTAAAGACTTTAGGAGATAGAAGATATTAATGGAGTGAGAGTATGAATATAAAGACATTACCTATATGAATAGAGCTTAATAAATCCAAAAGATATTTCTAAGTCAATAAAACTTTAAACCTCTGAGGTGAGGTGAAAATATAAAAATAAATATAAGGCAATAAGTAATGATGATGGAGTTGTATTCGAAAAAATAAATATATTTAAGAAATAACATAAATACCTAAAGATTGAAAGATTGATAAACAATTTGATGCAGATATTTAAGGGAGAAATTTTCATAATCACTCTTTAATTTATTTTTATCTTGACAATTCACACTTATACATAAGTCTTTGATGCCTGGATATTTCATTGTGATATGGGTAATATCTCGACATAAGGGTAATCTTTTAATGGTATGAACGTTGAATGAAAAATAGAAAACAAATGAAAAAAATAAAAATAAAAATAAAAAGGGAATGCAATAAAGAAAGAAGGAAAAATATACAAATGGGTTATGAAGGAAAAAGAGTATAAAAAAAAAAAGAGATATAGATAGATAGCTAAATAAGAAGATTATTATAAAAGCAATAATTAAATTTTCTTTATGAGGAAAGTAATTAGAAATGAATTATGTTCTCATATTTTAATATAAAATTAGAACTTCCTCAAAATAATTTAATTATTTCAATTTAAAATTTAGTTTTATTTTTTGTAATTTTTTCAAAAGATTTGGTTGGTTTTTCAGTTCAAAGATTTTTTTTTTTATTCTTAATCATTTTGTTAGAATTCATGTTATTTGGTCATAATTTTTTTATAAAATTGCAATAATATCTTGTTAGTCTTAAGATTTCGTTGATTTGTTTTGAAGGTATTGGTGGTTGGTCATTCCTTCATAGCTTTGATTTTGTTAGGATCCACTTGACACCCTCACCTAATATAATATGGCCCAAATATTCTACTTATTGAATTTAAAAGGAACACTTGGAAACTTTGCATATAGTTTTTCCTCTTCCAAAAATGTTAATACCTTATCAACATGTTGTACTACTCTTCTCAAGATTTGTTGTAGACTAGTATGTCATGAAAAAATAGTAACAAAAGTTTTCTAAGGAAAGGTTTGTAAATAGAATTCATTAGACTTTGAAATGTTGAAGTTGTGTTTGTAAGTCCAAATGGCATATCGAAACACTCATAATTACCTTCATGTGTTCTAAATGTTGCTTTGGAAATGTATTCTTGCCTCATTTTGATTTAATGATATCAAAAACAGAGATCCAACTTAGAAAACAAAATTGATCCATGCAATTCATCTAATAATTCACCAACAAAAATAATAGGAAACTTATATTTGATTGTAATTTTATTGAGTTGTCTGTAATTTGGAAACATACGCCATGAACCATTGTTTTTGGTAAACGATAACATTAGTGAAGAGAAAAAACTTTGGATATGTTGAATGATTGCTTCCTTTTACATTTCTTGAACCATATGATCAATATCACTCTTCTATTCATGTAGATACTTGCAAGGCCTAATTTTAGGGGATACACTTCAATATTTCAAATCAATAGCATGATCATGATCTCGCGTAGGCAGAAGAACATTAGGCATCTCTCCAAATACTTTAAAATTATTGTTGATAACTTTTTGGAGATACAATGGAGTAGAGGATATAGATGTTTGAACATCTAATGAACACAATTATGCAATTACACCTTGGTGCTAGTCTTTTAGATTTTTTTTCATGCTATTAGAGGTTATCACTTTATTTCCCTTTGATACATCTAAGCTCAAATTCCTTTCCTTCTAAGGAAAATCTTATGTAAGGATCATGAAAATTAAGAGCCACAACTCCCAAGGATTGTAACCACAAGAACCGTAATACAACATCAACACCCCCTATTTGAATTGAAATCATGGGACTATTCAGGAAAGACTCCCCAATATTTAGCTTAATACGATGGAACTTTCTTGAAAATTTTATGGTACCTCCATTTTCACTCATTACTTTTAATCCTAGTGTTGGATATACAAAGCAATTAAGAAGTTCTTCAAATTTGTAATTTATAAGCTTATGGGTACTACGTGAATTAATCAATATATATGTCTTTTTATTTTTTATATATCCTGCTAACCCAAGGGTTTGTGGAGAACTAATTCTAGCCAGTGCATGATAAGAGATTGATGGAGTAGTCTATTTAGTCTCTAAAACTTGTGGCAATTCCACTTCTTAATCTTGTTCATCTTCATCGTATATGTATAATAATTTCTTCTCACTGGGTTTATGCCCTTTATTATACCTCATAGCACAATTGAAACATAGTACATTTTCTCTTATTTCATCCATTTCTAAGGATTCAATATTATCAGTTTAGGATAAGGGGCATGAGTTTCTCAATAGTTATTAGCAATTAATTTATTAGTGGCCATTTTTTTACTTTCAAAGTTCCTTTCCAATTTGAAAGCAAGCTCTATAAATTTAGGTTCAAAGATATGCACCTCATGTTTAATTCTTTCCTTTAATGTTCCCATAAATAGGTTTAAAAAATTATCCTATGAAATATCATTTACCCTAAGACTCAACTATTCAAATTCTTGAATGTTCTCTATAATGCAAGATTTTTGTCAAAGATTTAACAATTTATTGAAGAATCCTCTCTAAAAAATGGACCAAAATATAAACAAATCATTTTCCCTTTCATAAATCCACTCATACCATACATCTTGGTCTTGATCTAATAACATGGATGCAATGTTCACCTTTTGTAAATATGTCACTTGGTGTAGACCAATATATTACTCCATCTTAAATATCTATGTAATAGGATCATTATCATCAAATTCCCTCATATCAATCTTTCAAATGTAGTAGTTTCTTGGTGCTAAATTGAATCCCTAATGATTTTGATCTTGGATTGAAAATTCAATATTATGGTCATGTGATTTGATATTTTTGCTCTCAAATTGTGATAAAACATTTCCCATATTTGATTGAGTTTTAACACAATGGTTATACTTGTTTTCACTATTGCTTTGAATCTCTATATCCCTTTTAGGAAGCCCTTCGAAGAGAATATTTTCTTAATATTCATTAATTTCTGTATTACTTCATTATTTTCGTTAATCTTATTTTCTATTTATGTTTTTAGTTTTTCTTGAGAATATGATAAATCCATATTTTTCAACATACTAATATCCATTTCATTAACTTTCTTATCTAATTGGGATAACATAAATTCTAAGTCTTTTCTTTTTTCCTCAATCAAGGATGAGCCATTGTTGAGTGATAAAAGGTGTCCTTTTAAGCCCTATTTACCCTACATTAATTATCAATCTAGGTATGATTTTTTATCTCAAGAGTGTACTCAGTCTGAGGTGGTCACTTGATTCAAGAGTAATGTTTTCTAGTTTGCAGTATAGTGCTAAATACAAGAGTAAACAGATGTTGGAAATAGAATCTATTTGTAATTAAAAGAAACCTTAATGCTCTGAAACTTAAATCATTCATTCAGAAAACTATAGCAATTTATCAGTCAAGGATGCAGTAGTGATAACTCTTACCTCTGTCAACTGATATAAATGAAATTAATCATAAACAAGGCCTCCAATCTGAGAACTTAGACAATGATAGTCAATGTTCTTTACAGTTGTAGATCTTTCAATCCACACTAAAGCAAATAATAACAATTCGATTGGAAATGTTTACTAAAACACACTTCCTGCACTATCAATTAAAAGGTGAAATCAAATCCTTGTAGAAAAGGAACAACAACTAAGTCTGTTGAAAAGATTGAACAACAAAGCTTAATCTATAGAAATGAATCAAACAACACTCTTTACTGAAATGAACAAAACAACAATCTTTAACTGAAATGAACTCAACAACAGTCTTCAAATAATAAAGGAACAACAAATCTCATTAAGTGTAAACACACAATGACTATAAAGTAATAGAATCAGTAATATGATTCTGGCAGAGTGAACATTAATCGCAGGTATAAAGGAATGACAATTATGATTATAATTGAACAACAATTAAATGAAAAGTAGTTGCAGTTGTGAGTGAACAATAGAATCTAGACTAGACAACACAGTATTGTTTCAAAAGGAACAACATGACATTGGGTTATGAATAACAATCGTGTTATCAACACGGTCTAATTTCAATCTTGATGTAACAGAGTAATTTAACAAGATGTTCAAAAACAAAAGATTACCGAATAAAGCGAATTAAGGAAATGCAAATGAAATCAAACCACACATGATTGTAATTGTAAAATAGTGATACAAGAAGCAAGTGGATCCACCAAGGCTGGGCCCTTAGCAACCAGGGAAGCACTACTGTGTTTACTCCAAGATCAGATAATGGAACAACAACTAGGTTATATATTAATCATATATGGCAGAGTTACAACTATCACTCCTCAAAGAGAGTCAATGATCAAAGTTGAAATTACAATAGTAATTCTGAAAAATCAATCCTCCTTTTGTCTTACAATCGCTGCCCCATTTATAATGGGTAGGTGGATACATCAAGGTTACAGATAATTTTTAAAGTAGTGATCCCTCAGGATCAAAAGATCCTGAGGGCTTCGCTAAATCTTCCATCTTCAGATGTCTTCTTGTCCTCTTGCGCAGCGACTCTGTTTTCTCCATCTTTTCCTGAGCTGCGCACTCCAGTCTCATTCTTCTTGTCTGGACATGGTTTCCCAACGAAGGAACAACAGTTGCCTTGCTTTTGTCTTTACCTTCCGAATAGTGATTTTCTATTACATTCACTTTCTATATAGAAAAAGACAATAATTAGTTATTTTGTATTAATCACAAATCTTCTTAATTCTATCATAATTCTTTAACATATTACCATTATAGAATGTAAAGGAGTTATGATCCAAACGAAAAGATAAAGAAATAAATGGAAAATGCATACCTTTTCCATCGCTCAATAGCCATCAGTAGGTTTAATTGGTGTAATAGCTTTTTTTTGGATGCTTGTTAGAAAATAATAGTAATACTCCTCTTTATTGCAACTTTCAGTCCCAAAAGAATGGATCTTCTAGTCAACAATTAGGTCAATTGTAAGTCATGTAACTTTAAAACCTTAATTTCAAGAATATATGATGGTTGAATTTTTTCCTAATATATCTCTAATATTTTATTCCTTCTAGACTTAAAAATTTGATCTACAATATTGTGATACCTCTTTTCTATAATTCCACAAGTGTGACCAGATTTTGATGTGAGCACTGAAAGTCATGGTAACTTTCCAAAAACTTGCTGAATTTTGGCATCTTTTGATGAGAAATATTGTATAATGTTCCATGTGTCCAATTTTTGAAATATAATTTTGAAATTTCTACCTAATGTATTTCTATGTATCTCGTGATATCATTACATATTTCACAGTTTGAGAAGTCCTAGAAAAGAACATATAACAAAGATACTAGTTGACTTGTTTAAAAATTATTTAAGGATTGATCATAAACCGTAATTTCTACATGGTATAAATCCAAAAATATAGTGAACCAAATTCCAAAATTTGAACCAAATGTCCCCCTATATTTCTCCTTAATATGTTCCAAGTTTAACTATTTGAAACCTCTAATAAAAACTCTTACTGAAAATTTCCAAACTACCCTGTTTGAAACTAATCTCATGAACACTCAAGAACCCTAGCTTCCTTAAAGAATATATATAATTATAGTGAATTAAACTATAAAATTTGGACCATATGTTTTCCAATATTTTTCTTCAATATTGTCCAAGTTTTACTTTCTAAAATCTCCTAGAAAAAATTATAGTAAAAAATCTAAATTGACCTATTTGAAATGGATATTAGGAACATTCAAGAAATTTAATTTCCATAGAAAATATCTTCAAAAATATAGAAAATTAAGATGTGAAATTTGAAACTGATGTTACTTGATATTTCTCTTCAATAATATTTGAGTTTCAATATCTAAAATCTCCCAAAAAACGTTTTAGTGAAAATTACATTATCTCCTATTTAAAGTAGCAAGACCCTAGGATCATGTGCTCTAATACCAAAATTTATGAACCTTACATCTTAAAATTGATAATAAACCAATAATTATAGTCCACATCAAGGGGGAAGCTTCCTTTTACAATGTAAAAGACAATATTAAAGAATGGTCCTAAGACTAGGCCTCCTTGATATGTGTGTGTGTGTGTGAAACAAAGTGTACAATTATGATAAAATGTGACCATGCTAGGTTCTAGCCTACATAACAATATGAAAATATAAAGGTAATCACTCATTATCTAGGGATTAATAAGGTTTTTTATTGTTACATGGACCATATATAGGGCTTAGAAAATTGTTATGTGTGTATCTGGCCCATGTCTGAAAGTACCTGTGTAGCTCTGCCTCTTGAATATCATTAGCTAGTGTCGAAATATAATTATATCCTTAAATGCATACAATAAGTAGTAAAATGTAGTATTAAGAGAATAATTGTGCCTTGAACAAAATTCATTCGTATGGGAAAAAGGTTGTTGGAATGAGGTGAAAATGGGAAAAATATATGCAAAAAGGTCCCTATATGGGTGTTGGAATGATGCCAAATTGGGCACTTGTCACTTGAATTCCCTAATTCATTTCATTAGTACTATTAATAATCATGTTAAATAATAAATTGTATAATCACATAAATAATTAATCTCCTTGGTTCAAACCATATCTAATATTTGTCATCAGTTTCACATTATCACTCTTTCATAGTTTCATATCACACTTAAGAAAACTATTAGTAATAATTGTAATTAAATATGTTGAAATATCTTTGAATTCAACATAACATTAAAATAACTCATTTTATTTTATTAATGTATATAATATTATCTTAAAAACTTAATACTAATAAATCATTAATTAACATCTAACCTAGTTATCCATATCATGAAATGTTAGGTTTCATCATGAAACATTGACATAAATATGGGCCATCAATAAAACGATGCCCTCAAATAATAAATACATCTATCATGGTATCTTTCATAAGAAATCGAATAAAACATGGCATCAAAATATTACTATTAAGGTTCTTATGCCCCTATCATAAGGCCCTAATAAGAATTCATTATTAGTTTGTTTGTTATATTAGGAGGTCAGATAGAAACCTTCATTGTAATTACACCCTTTATCTCATGTATATATACTAAGGAGAGATAGTCTTAGGATCGGGATATCTTGTCTCATACATTGTATTTACTTTAAAATGAGGTTTCACCCTCGAAATGGACTATAATTATTGGCTTCTTATCATTTTTAGGCATATAGTTCATAACATTTGGTATCAAAGAAAACACGCTTAGGGTTTTTTTTCTTCAAATGAGACATTGTGGACTTTTCACTATATTTTTTTATGCAACAAATATTTACATGGTGAAATTTTGAGTATATATAGAAGATATTTTGGAAATTTCTAATCAAAATTTTAGATTATATTTCATTATAATTTCACAAATACACCCTGTGGAAGTGAGGTTTTGTGTATGATTCTAAAATTAATTTCAAATGAGTAATCATGAAATTTTTTCTATAATTTAATCCCGTGAATATTTAGACTATGAAATTTTAATCACACTGTGGAACTAAAATGGGGTACATATGCTCAAAATTTTATATTCAGATTCACCATACAATTTGGGATATGCCCTATGGAAGTGAAAGTTTGTGGATGGTCCTTAAATTCATTTGAAATCAGTAATCTTAGAAGTTTCACTATAATGTTTTCTTTGGGATACTTCAAATTGTGAAATTTTTAGAGATATAAGAAGACATAACAAAGTATAGTAGGTAAAAATTTAAATATAGTATTTAAAAGTCGAATACATGGTATTTTGTGCAAGTTATCTCTTGCGAAGAGGTAAAAAAAGAAGAAGCAAGTTTTGGGAAAGTCATTACTCTCACTTGGCACATAATTTTTTGGTAAAACTTGTGTAGTTGTAGATAAGACAAATCATAATAATATAGGACAAAATTTTATATTCTAAAGGACTCGATTAATAAATATATATTAAGACAATGTTGACCCATCGAAATAATCTACAAAATAGAGTTTTTAAACGTGCATAACTTACAATTGTCATGAATTTTGATTACAAGATCTATTTTTGGTGATTTATAATTTGTGATAAAGAGGAAATTAAAGAGAATTATTATTTAATCACATGGATCCTAATCATTCTATATAAGTTACTTCACCACATATATTACTAGAATTACCATACATGGCTCATGAAGAATGGAAGACATGCAGAACCATGCATGCAAGTTCAAGATTGAAGTTAAGGAAACATATAAGACTATGAACGCTGATTTTTTATAGATCTAAGAATTAGTTAAAATGCATATGGATGAAAATATGGAATAAATCGATGATAATATGAAATAATTGGAACAAAATATGGATGGAATTGAATAAAATATTACTTCCTACTGATAATGTGTCATAAGGGACTCATGAAAATAAACACAGTATTCCATTTGAATAAGTTTCCAATAATAAGAAATTTTTAGGTGGATTTAACTCCATTTATGGAATTACTCAGGGATGGTTTCCTAATGGAAGACAAATTTGTAAGGTTGTATTAAATAAGTTCATATGGAACAAAGGATGTTACTTGGGTGCACCAAATAGAGAAATATTTTTAATTACACGATATTATGGATGGTAAGTGGAGATTTGTGTAGAAACTTTGAATTTGAATTGTGATAATACCCTACCAATGGCATCAATAGGTAGTTAAAAGGAAGCCACATTATTTCATTATACTTGAGGTTTATTTGTTAGAAAATTAGAAGCACAATATAGCAAAACTAGGGATCAAGACTATTTCAAACAATTTACAAGAATCAAGCAACTTGGTAATATTAAACATTACAAATCAAAATTTTAGGATTTCGCCACAAGAATGGATAACACAACTGATGAAAAATTGTTGGAATAATAGATGTGTGGATTAAAATAAGACATATGGAAAATTTTATGGAAAATTTCCTAAAACATATGGAAAATGTTATGGAGGCTACACAATATTCACATCATGTTCAAGCCAAGAATAAGTCTACAAACAATTCTACCATGGGAACATACACAAGAAGTAAAGATAGTGTTGGGGTTCATTAGATTGAAAACAATAGCTCTACCTACAAAAATATCATAGGAGTAAATGCAAGAAATAAGATAAAAGAAGTGATGGTTTGGTTGCAAAAGAAAGGAAAATTTAAGGGATTAATATTCATAGGTGGGATAATTTTCCATGATTTTTCCAAAATAATGATTCTCAATTTCCATTTTTTTTAATGATTCGCCCAAATTTTAGAGTATAAAATTATTTTACCTTACAAATTTCCAAACTTTTATAGAGACTAAATAAAATTATTATAAATTTGAATATTTTTACTAAAATATCACAAAACATTTTACAATTTGCATATAAGGGACCAGTAAGAATCGCCAAGGTTTGTAAGCATTAAGATAAATTTCCATCCTTCAAATTTTCCTTGAAAAAAAATGGTCAAAAGGACATAAATTTCAAAATAATATTCACCTTCAAAAAAATGATAAATAATAAATGGATGCATAAACACAAAGAAATAAGGAAGAACTTATCAACTTATAGGAGTAGGAAACAAAGATGAAAATTGTTTACAACATTCATTTAGCCAGGTGTGACATATCTATTCATGCATTTGTAGGTTTGTTATCTCCTCAAACCATAAATATTGTTGATTATATGAAAAGGTTCATAGTGACTATTGATTTAGTTAATACCAATAACTTCATTGATAAAATAATACTAGAGAACCTCAATTGTTTGGTATATCTAATGACAAAATTTTATCATTTTTGCTACCAATGGAGGGATTATTGATCACGTTCAGAAAATGCCACGAGATTAAACTAGGTATCGAAGAGTATAATTTGGATATCCCAATGTATTTCATTCTATTTGGAGGTGTATATGTTATAGGTATTTAATGGTTTAGAACTTTGGGCATAATTTCTACAAAATACAATGAATTATTCATGAGATTCGAATTGGAAAGAACCCAATATGAGCTAAAAGGGATAAATATGGACCTTCTCAAGTCATAACTTTCATAGAATGGAAATCACCTTAAAAAATGGTGGAAATGGAGTTGTGGTTAAATTGTATCCTAAAGAAATTAAGGCTTGAGAAGAGTAAAATATTCCTTAGGAATTAAAATGCACCTTAGAAAATCATTATAGGGTCTTCCATTAAATTCCTAAAGGTATACCTCCATCTAGATTTCATGAACATCAAATTGAATTAATACATACTCATCCTAATAAAATGCCTTATAAATGGTATAATATAAGCTATATTCAAGTATTAATCAACATAAGCGTTCATTTTGAATTCAATAGTGATGGTGGCAAACAAATAATTCTTGGAGGATGTGTCATGATTATAGAGATCTAAACAAAATTACCATTAAGGATAAATTCCCTATATAAAATATTGATGATCTATTATATCAACTTCATTGAATGAGTCATTTTACAAATCTTAATGTTAAATTAATATACCACTAGATTATATTAAGAAAATAAGACATTGCCAAAATATCATTTAGAACGCATGAAGGGAACTATGAGCTCTTGGTCATGCCTTTTGGGATGACTAATGTTTATTCTATTTTTCAAAGCCTTATGAACAAATTTTTTTGACCCTGTGTTAGAATATTTGTGTTGTTTTCCTTTGATTATATTCATATATATAGAAAATCATGTGAGTATAACATTACACACGTCAATAAAGTTTTATAGATTCTTGAGAACAATTAAATATATGTAAAAAGATCTTAATGTGTTTTTCGGAAACAAGAAGTAGTATATTTAAGTCATATTTCTTCAAAGGATTAGGTATACCCTCAAAATATAAAATATATTACAAAATGTAATATTCCTAATAACATTAAGAGTCTTAAAGGATTTTTGGACTCATAGGATATTATGAGTAATTTGTTAAGAATTATGCATGTATTGTAGGGTCACTCATATCTGCCTTGAAGAAAAATCTGTTTGTATGGAATAATTATGCTACTTCAACATTGTCTCTATCAAAGGATGTCATATCTTCTACACCAATATTTGAAACACGTAATTTTGGGAAAGAATTCATAGTAGAATGTGGTGCATCAAGACAAGGAATTAGAGCGATTTTGATGCAAATAGGGAGACAATTGGATTTTGAGAGACAATTCAAGGAAAAAAAATTGATGAATAAAATTATGAAAAGGAAATGGAAGAAATTCTACATGCAATAAAAAATATGGTGAAAATATCTCATTGAGAGATTCTTTAAAGTCAATATAAACCATGATAGCCTAAAGTACATTTTGGAGAAAATAATTTCATCAAAAGAGAATAAAAATGGGTAGAACAAATGTGAGTGTTTGATTTTGAAATAACCTAAAATGTAATAGAGGATGCTCTCTCTAGAATAGAAGAAGCCTCAAACTTATATTCTATCACATATTCTATTCTAGTATGGGTAAGGATGCTCACAATGAATGGAAAAATGACAATAGTACTAAACAAAATAATTTACAAGGGAATGAAAGAAGTCCATATAAAATGGAAATGCTTTCCATGTTCTCATAAAGTCCATGGAAATGTTTTCATAAGGATGATTAGGTACAAGAAAGGGATGATATAGACCCTCATTCATATTGTACTCTTGTTGGTACAACAAAGCATGCATCCTCTTATGAACCTAGCTTCCTCTTTTTGTATCTTGGGCTAGTACATATACCTCCACAAGTTGGCCACTATCTTACATACAACAAAGTATCCTGCAACCTTGCAGGTGTGAGCATCTCTAATTAGATGTAGTTGCTCACCTTTAGGAACACATAACTTATTTAATATATATATTAACGATTTCGGAAGATGGTAGTCAACTATGTCATCACCATCATGCACATGCCTTTCGATATACAAATATTAAAACACCTCATTGAAGTCCCCATCCTTTGCATATGCTTCTTTGTATTCATAATGGGTGAAAGGATCAATGTGCATTAGAGTTCCCAAGTCTATCATCTTTTATGTGAGCGCCCTTGAAAATATGTCAACCAACTGACTCATATTCCCCTTCTTGTACTTTATTACTAAATAAAATTGTTGTATAAACCCCATATAGTTGTATTGACTTGTCTGTTGTGGCTTACTCTATGCCTATAAGTACTTTATTGGATGATGATATGTTAGGATTATTGACTCGTTTCCCATCAAACAATGTTTCAACTTCTTAAAATATTGCACCAAGGCATAGATATCCTTGTCATAGATAAGGTAGCTGAGAACTACACCATGAATATAATTTAGAATGGTAGCATATAAGCCTTCCTCCCTACATCAATATCACTCTCATAGCATACCCGCTCGCATATGTCTCTCCTTTGAAGGGATGTTCCAAGTTCGCTAATTCCAAGATTGGTGCTTCAGTGGTCTTCTTCTTTAACTCCTAAAAGGCTCTTTGCTAACCCTTTCCCTACTAAAAAATATTTCCACTTGTTGTTATGGCATGGAGTGGTGTTGCTACTACTGAAGATGAGGGTATGAATTTCCTCAGTTACTGTGCTACCAAAATGAAACTCTTGACCTCCAAAAAATTAATAGGCACCCACTGGTTCATGACGGCTTCCATATTTGGAGGATCTATCTCTGTCTCCTCCACCAATCACATATCCCAATTACACCTATGATTGTTGTACAAATGCACACTTCTTGAGATTTTCGAGTAGTTGGTGCTTCTTTATTGTCTCTAGCACATGCGAAAAATGAGAGATGTTCTCCTCTGATGTACTATTGTATACCAGGATATCATCAAAATAGACAATAACAAATGAATCTATAAAATGGTGCAGTATATCATCCATTAACCTCATAAATGTAACTAGTGCATTACATAAGACAAATGTCATAACTAACCACTCATACAAAGTTAGTCTAATTTTGAAGGGTCTTCTAGGTATCCTCTTCTCTAACTCAAACCCATTGATATCTTGAATTTAACTCCATATCGGTGAATTATTTTGATTTCTACAACTGATATAGAAAATCATCTATCTTGGGTAGGGGTACTTATTCCTGAGCAAAAAAAAATTTGACACCCTGTAGTCAATACACATCCACCAAGTTCCATCCCCATTTGGCACAATGATGATAGGTGATACACCTAGTGATGCACTTGGTCAAATGATGCCAAGTTCCAATAATTGTTGTAACATTTTGTTCACCTCTCTTTCTTCTATAATGGACTACCTATACATTCCAATGTTTGGCAATAAGGAGTTTAACAATAGTTTAATATCATGCTCTACTTCCTTCTTGGGTGGTATCCATTTAGGCTCCTAGAACACACCCTTGTATGCCTATAGTAACTATTCCAGTTATAGTTTCTATTCCTCAATACACCCCTCTAGGGATGATTTTTTCTCACTTATTTTTCTGCAAAATGATTTTCTCTTAAAATATCAAACCAAAATTCTTGCTAGAATTTATTTGTTTCTTAGATTGGTTGGCACTTTCTAGTGAGATTTTGTACTTTCCCTCATGCACTTTAATGTTGAAGCACTTTCCATCCTTGATGACATGATACTAGTGGATCTCCACATGAAGATTACATTCTGCATCTACATATAGGGTCTTACAAACACCACTGCACATACATCAAGGGTACTACATTTTCTATATCAAACCTGACTTTTCATTGTTTTATTTACCTTTATTTATGCATCCATATTTACCGATCCTAATGGATAGGTCTTGGATGATAATGAAATTCCAATCCTAATTTCTTGAATAACTCTATTGCAATGAGATTTTCCTATGGCCTTGAGTAAAATAGAGAATCAATGTTTTTCTTTTTGACATTCATCTTATATGGAATAGTTAAGTATTTTTTTCTCTTTTTGTTGCTGAAAGCTACACATATCCACCCCCTTCTACACTGATGTACATACAATATTCTCATCCATGTTTGATTTTATTTCCACCCAATTACTCAAATTTGTGGCCATGATATTTTTCTTCTTAGTGTTTATCTTTTTGTTCTTCAGGTTGGAGTCTAGATGAAACTTCCAACACTGCTCCCCTGTATGATTGTTAATAGTATAGTGGTTGTAGTGATTTTTGGGATTTTTCTACTGGTGTGCTATGGTTTCCATAATTGTTTCCTTTCCCCATTTCCACTTCTTTTTCCCGTCCTTGGAATCTTCCAAGTGCTCTTTTTACTTCGAACCACTTGATTTCACTTTCTTCTAGCCTATGTTCTTTAGGTATTGTTCCTGTATAAAATCCTCATCCACCGATTTTGGCTTAAACAATGTCACTTTGTTTTGCAGATGGTTGTGTAGACTTGCTAGATACTTGAGGAGTAATTTTGGGTTCTTTGGGAAGATACCCAACATTATGGCCATATTTCTAAATTTTGTGATGAGCTCCTATACACTATACCCTTGTCTCTAGCTGAAGTAGTGCCTTCACATCCATTGGTCCTCTACATACCTAATGGGATAAAATTGTGACTTTATGAAGCTTTTGAAATCCTACCAATTAGTCCATGGAGGATATCCATCTAGCCTTAAGGTCTCCATGTGTATTTGACACCAGGTCAGTGCACTAACCTTTAATTTTAGTTGTCTAGATGAAATGTTTTGTTCTTCTATATGAGGAATAGAAAAATTTACATATATTTATTGTGACTAGTGAGATTCAGAGTGTTAATATCACTTTGATACAACTTGATGTCAACCTTTGATTCCATTTTGAATTGGGACTTTGAATAGTTCAAGGAACTTAAACTAGGTTGATTATTTTTAGGTTCTTTCTTAGACTCTCTGTAATAGGCCCGAGTTAAAAGTTTAAGTAATAAATTTAATAAAGGAAAAATAAGACCAAGTGTTATAGACATATTTGGGTATTGCAATCCCAATCTCATATGTCCATAAACCAAGGGATTCTAAGCCCCTAAAAGTTTTGTTTCATACCCTAAAGGAGCAAGGTCAGCTGATTACAACATCTCCCAAAAATTCTCCCTGAAAAACTACTCAGAACTGGTCAAAACAGGACCATACAGATTGCTCAGCGCTAAGGGTGTGATGCATCTCACCTGCCACATGCAAAAAGTGCGATGCATACTGAAAAACCCTTCTATAGGGTGCAATGAGCAAGAGCAGACAAATGGCAGAGGCCGTTGGCTAGGTGGAAACATAGAGAATCTTCTAGAAACTGCCCATTTGACACTTCCCTCTCTGAATTCGCCCAGGGATGAGTAAGAGATTATGAAATCTCCAATTGGAACCAAGAACTATCAGAGAGATGACACTAATCAAAATCCCAGAAGCTAATTCACCCACCTGCAAACATCTATATATGGATCCCTCATCCTAGAGATCTAGAGGCTGGAATTTTGTATCTTGTAAGGAAGTGTTGTTGGTTTCTTTGTGGAACATCATAGTGTTGGGCGATCTAGCTTTTCATGAGGTGAAGAGGTCTTTCATGCTGGGAGGATGGCATTGGGTTAGACCAATGGGTTGTAATCCTCTCTTCTACTACTTCTATCAATAAAGTTATTTGAGTTTTCCTCCATATTCTTGTATATATTTGAATCTTCAATTGATATATGCATTTGTATGGTTAATTATATTTGATCCTATATTGTTTATGGTTATAGATCTCTATGCTTTGATGGTATTATGATGCTTTGACTCTATAGGTGTTCTTTGAAGCGGGACAAGTAAAGAAGGAATGGCAAAGCTCTGTCAAAGAAGGGAGGAAACAAGCAAGGAGCCAAGCGAAAGACTGAGGTTGGTACTCTCTGCTTCTCTCTCATCTATCTCTCATAAAGGAAAACGCAAGTAACTTTATTTTGTTTGTTTCTAAGATAGCTACCCGTCTTAGTGGGACTAGCAGCTTTGAATGGACACTAGTTTTCCCGATAACACCAAGGTCATGGGACATGTATTCGAAGATGAATGTTGGGAAAAACATCCTAGTGGGTGTTCATTTTGGTTTATTATGGCTAAAGAAATTAGAAAAGGAATTGGAAAAGGATTTGAAAAGGAAAATTGGTATTAATTGGCATTTTATTTATGAAAATAAAGGAAATTAGGTGAAAAGGAAGGTGAAAGGTCACAGGTTTACATGAGGAGGAAATTGAAGGAAAAATAGTAGAAGTTGAAAAAAATAGAGGCCTCAATGATAAAAATGCTTCTAAGGATCAATTCACAACTTTTGTTGGTTTAGATTTTTGTCAGTTCATTTTTGGAGCTCACAATATTATCCCATACTATTGCACACTTAGAGAATTATTGGAGTACTCTAGCATTGGAGAAAATAAAGAAAAGTAAATGAAAAGAAGGATAAGGAAAGTAAGGGACAAGAAAGCAAAAATTGGATCAATAAGCTTCAACAAGAATACTTATAGGTAATAGGTTGTGTTAGCACCTAAATCCGCCTTAGGCTGAAGGAAGGCAAAATTTAGGGTAACCACAAACCACACTCAGTCTGGTAGCTAGCCCTACCAAAACAGGGGAGGGCTCTCTCCGAGTCACGCTCAGTGAATAAATAAATGAAACGGTCTGAGATGACTCACTGTGAAATATTGATCTTAGGCTAGTAAGTGAATATGGATACAAGAAATGATTTTTATGAATGATTGTGTTTCTAGGATGGTATGGGACCAATGGACCACAATGAACAGAGAATTTAATACAAAGGCACAGATTACTTCGTGAGGCAAGATAGGCAGAGAGTCTAACAATTTAGTTTGAAACAACGCAAAATGGAGAGATTGCTTAGGAGAGTGAAAAGGGCATTAGTACATGAATCCTTTTCAATAGAAGAAATAACACTGAACATGAAATTTTCCCACAGTAGAGCAATAAAATTGAATTCTACCTTATCTAACTTAGAAAATTTCACTGGAAATGAATATGAAATGAACTATGAAACATAAAAAGATACATATGAAACATAAGAGACACATTTTCTACACTCACAACCACATGAATCTCATGAAACAGATCCGTTGCCTTTCATTAATCCTCTGTAAAAATATACAATGAAGAAACAGAGTTTCTTTCCCACAGTCTCCCAGAAGTTACAAGCCAACCAACCCTTTGCAAATAGTTTGCATACAATATATATAATGTGCCATGAAGAGATAGAACACCCAAGGGTTGGGGAGTTACTCAAATCATTACAAAAATGGAGGTGGAAAGCCAACCATTAGCTACAGGTGCAGCGTTACAAACATGACAAATGGCTTTGGTGACTGTTTGCCTTCCTTTGCCACTTGGATTGAAGCCAATCTAGAGTGAAAGTGCTTTAAATTCCACCTTATGTGCTAAAAACGTGAAGTGTAGATGAGTGGGCCCACTTTGGAGAAGTCACGAATCGAAATTTCGTGAAACGGAGGTGAAATTGGCCTTTTTTCCTATATGCACCGTGCCAAATTCTATATGCACTACACCACTTTGGAGCCTGTTTTGAGGCACTTGCAGGAGTCCAAAATGTGCCCAAGTGTGCTTGTTAGAAAGCCTCTCCTGTTTTCTTTCCAAACCAAGTGGAATTTTTGAATTTGGTGCTCATTGGCCCCTCCAAATCTTCATTCTCCCAAAACTGCTTCATGTTTGTCAAAATAGGGGCAGAGAGGCCATTTTTTGGGTGTTTTTGACCTCCTGGAGACTCAAATCATGCCCAAATTTCTTGTCCAAGCACCAGTAGTCATGATTTTGCATGCTGAATCCAAAAATGTAAGCCATTTGTCATGCCCAAAAAAATTCCATGTGACCAAAATTGTCCCAAATTTCTTGAAATTTGGGCTGGAGGTTCTCTAAGAGGCACTATGCTAGGCCACAGAAGCTTCAGCCAAGATTCAAAGCCGATCTTACTCGTTTGCCTCTTTTGCCTCTTTTGTTGCTTTGCTCAATTTTTCCTTCAAGTTCCTTATCCAGGCCTTTACACTCATGTTTCGTGCCCTGTAATGATAAACCAACCTCCTCAGTATGGTTTTTTCTCTGTCAGCCTTCTCTAGCAGTTTCTCCAGGTGTATGTTGATCCACTCTAGCCAGGACTCACGGTCATTGTTGATTTCTTGCTCCAAGGTAGTGAGCTCGATCCTCCTTTGCTGGGTAGCTTGTCGATTCTCACAGATGCTTTGCAGCTCCATGATCTCATGCTGGTCCCCAAGCTGTTTGTTCCTCTACTCCAGATACTTGATGATCCATTTGGCCCCCTCAACATTTACTGACAAGTCTTGGATCTCCGTGTTCTGCTCCTGAATGGTCATCCTAAGTCTAGCACTCATCTCATCTACATCATCATCCTAAATGAGGATGAAATCGGCCTCCTGTTCACCTGATGGCCCCTCATCATGCATGGGCCTCTTGCCCTTTTCCTGTACCTGTGTAGTCGATGCCAGAAGCGAGGCCCCTTCCACCCCGGGTGGAGATAACACTCGCTTTGCTGCTGCAAATAAGTGCCTACTGCCTCTCTTATATGTCACAAATATTGGCATAGTCGTGGTTTCATGGTGCTCAAACTGATGAGAAGGACCACCTATCTTAAGCTCTGCCTCTGATAGTACCTATGAAGTGATGAAGAGGTCACGGGAGACGAAGTCCTCCCAAGCAATGCCCTGCAATCCCAACTGATGATCCACCAAAATCCGAATAAGAGCAAAGTGATAAACACTATTTAGCTATTGCTGGGGGGTCTTATGTTGCATGAAGGTGTTCATCCTCTCTATGTTCCTGCGAATGAAGAATGGGAGGTTCATCATCTGCACCATGGTAAAGTGGATGAGCAACCTGATGTGATAGGCATATAGTCGAGAGAACCTCCCCTCACAGCTGAAGTACTTCATGATCAATTTCATGAGTGGAGCATACTCATATTTCAATTATCTAAATGGGAATACTCTTGTGAGCTGACTCAAGAATCTGGCCTTAATGTAAGGCTCATAGTGTTGCCTATCCACCTTCTTCTTCTTATGCCAATGTTCTCCAACATTTGGTATGCTTGTTGCCATTGAGATGGTTTTGGGTGTCAATGTGAAGGTGACCCCGGCCAAGATAGACTGTCCTCCATGTAGGTGAAGCACAAATAGATGGGCCAACTCATGATGAACTCTAACAATAGCCACCCTTTGACAAAATTCAAAACATGCTAGGTGCTGGAAACATGACATGGAAAGAGGGCATGCTTGTAATTCAGTGAGGGTAGTGGGCTCATCCCTGACATGTTTGCCACTCTTGTGATGTCTCCTGGGAGCCTGCACTTCCGAGGATGAGTCACTTTGTGTCTCCATCTCATACTCTGATGAATGTTGTGAAGCCATGACTGTTGTGTGTACTGTACCTAGGCTACCCTTTGATGATGGTGTGAAGTTGGGTGCCTTTGTGATATCTGACACCAAGGGGAACAATGAAACATAAGGGAGTATTAGGAGGGGAGTAATGTGATAGGAATAGGGGTTATGTGGAGAAGTTTTTTTAGGGATACGTAGGGGGTTTGGGTATCTGATAGGGTAGGGTTTTGGGGTTTTGACAAGGTAGGGTGTTGGGGTGTTATGTTGACAAATAAGAGGAGGGGAAAGGGAATAGGGTTTGGTAGTGTTTTAGGGTAGGGATAATAGGAAAAATGAGAAAGGGAGGATAGGGAAAAATGGTAGGAGAGGGAAAAATGAGGAGTGAAATGGAGACTTGGCCTCAATACCACAATTATGCAACCCTAGCAACAATGGCCTTTGGTGTTTTCTTGTGGTTGATTTTATGAGTTTTGTTGCATTCAAACATAGCCATAAACCACCATATCATCTATAAACTTTGATGAACAAGTCATGTCATAGAGCCTACCTGTCAATTTGATGGGCTTCACAAAAAATTTCAAGTGATTTGGCAGGTTTTGGGCCCTTTGTCTGTGTGCGTTGCACGCAAAACCTAGTGCGCCGCACCCTGGGTGTGCATCGCGCCCGTTGAAAAAATGAACTGAGGGTTGGCTCTGTGTGCGCCGCACCATCTGTGTGCACCGTGCCCCTGTGTATATACATCGCGCCCTGAGAACTACCTCCAAACTTGCTCCAAACAACACACGATGCACTCTAATCACTTTGCAATGTCTCCCAATGGATTTGATTTGCACAATGTCTCTAATTTTGGTGGAAACTTGTATATAAAGACTTGGAAGTGATGGTTAAATTTTTGCTTCTCCAAAAACCCATTTTTTTCACTGACTTAAAGGCACACTGATTTTCACTTTCCCTTTGAAATTTTAGGTCAAATGATGAAATTTTCGGCACTCTTTGCAGGGATTGCACGGCGGAACATTTGGCCGTGGAAACCATGCCTTGCACCTGAAGAAATCAACTAACGACTTTTTTGAAAATTTTATCACAAATGACACTGTTTGACTTTTCTTCAAAACAGAGTTTTGAAGAAGAGTCGAAGTCTATCCACATGACAATGAAACTCCCTGAATCATAACTATGTAAGGGCCTCACTCTAGCCTACATGGCTTTATTGAAAATATTTGAAGACCAAATTGATGAATCCCTAGACCTAAATATCAAAAATGACTTTTGTCCTTTAAAGGACCAGACCTTGAATGTCATGTACTTTAGTGATCATTGACAAAATACCTAAGCCGGCAGGAGCCAGACATGAGGGGAAATGATTAGCATGACCTTTTCCATCAGATTATGGCATGCCCCTAGCGAAATGCAGCTGAGTGAATGGAGCGGGACACATAAAAATGAAATGCATAAAGAGTTTTGATCTCTGATGGAGGACTGACTAGACCGACTCTAACAGGTTGCATGTATGGATTCCTAGTTGGTTTATGAATGCATGGTACATGCATGCATTTATTTTGTTCTCTTGTTGTCATTGATATGAGTTCTTCTAAGTTTGATAGTGGTCTAAGCCTTTCCTTTCCATTTCTAGATATTCATGGTGTGATGGGGTTCTTTCATTTGGTTTAGCTTTGTATTTCAATATGGTTTTGGAACTGGGTGAGGTGATCTCAGGAAAATTCCCAAGGGGCTAGGAATCCCTTGATAGGGTTTGAGAGGATTGCGGTAAAGCCTGAGGGTACAGACATGTAAATTCCTCAAGTTATTGGTAAAGAAATTCTGAGGCATCCAAGCTTGTCTAGGGCCTAGTGATCCCTTGACTAATTTTAATAGGATTGTGGTAAAGCTTGATGGTTTCTATTCTTGTTTGGGTCTAGTGATCTATTGACTAGTTTTGGTAGGCTTAGGGTAATGCCTAGTTGTTTAAGTGCTTTCTTTGGGCCTAGGAATCCTTGACTGGTTTTGGCAAGATTTTAGTAAATCTTGAGGATGGAGGTGGTTTAATCTATGGGAAGCCTTGGTTATTTGTCCCGAGTCCCACATTCATGTCTAGAATATAATACGGGGGTGATTGGATGAAACAAAGATTTGGTTAAGATCAATCCATGGTTGGGTGGTACATGGAAGTTCCTGACATGGTTTTCTTTTGCATAGGTTAATAAGAGATATTTTCTTCTTGTGTTTTATAATTAATTGTACTTATTATTATGTGGCTTTGATGGTTGTTCTACCATGGTTATTATTCTAGTTATATGTTGGTTATAAGCATGGTTTCATAACAGGTTCTAGTTATGGCTCTTTACACGTTTGTTTAATTGATGAATGGTTGATGAATGCATATGATAATAATTGTTATTGCATCTATTATGAAAGGGCATTAGACCTTCTTGATGCTTCTCAGATAAGTATCAGACCCCTATGTCCAAATATGAATTCTTTACCTGTAGATGATACATTCTCTATATGTTTAATGTGACTGCCATGGTTAGGCCTAGTTAGGTCAAGTATTTGATCAATTTTTGTATGGATGTATTTTTATTGATGTCATTATTAATTCTGGAAAGTATCACACATTTTTTGGCAGTGGTTTGGAGGCTGGCCTAGAATTTAGGTTCAAAATGTGGGACCATGTGCTTTGAACTGGATATTTTAGGTTGCAACTACATCGACATATCCTTATCCATGTGGTTAAAGGATTCCAACCACATGGAGGGCTTGTTGTGGGAGTGGTTAGGGGTCCAGGGTAGAGAAGGAGGGGTCCAACACTTGTACACTTGTCATGGTTTTTCATCCCCTTAGTGTCATGTAGCACTTGTAGAACGTTGTGAAAGGTCAATTTGTCATCGATTTCCAACCCTACTTCCTTAATGTGACCCAAGATGTTGGGTCATGTCATAGTAGCTCTCCATATCATGTTTACCTTAGCAGGCCAGGGAAATTAGGTAAATGTAGGAGGCGTGGTTACAAACTGGTATCATAGCATGGTTCAATACTTGGACTAGATGGGTGGAATGTGTTTTTCATGCATGCATGTTAGTTGTCTATATGTTTATTATGCATGAATTGTATCTGGTCAGTGTTATAGTTTGTGACATAATGCATGGTAACTAGGATGATGATTGATATGATTATTCATATACATGTATCATGTTTATTTGGACTGATTTTTAGGCTATATAACCTCCCCTAAACTTCATTTAGGTATGTTGATTGTGTTTATATTTTGTTATATGACATGATATGCTTGCAGGAAGAAGAAGATCACGGATGACTAGAAAAATGGTGGATTATAGTTCACAAGACTCCCCTTATAGATCAGACGAGGATCCAAAAGATGAGTACTCTTCAGACATAATAGACACCTTGATAAGTTTATAGGCGGAAATAAGAAGCTGCAAAGTAGATAATGATAGAATTATTTAGTGACATGAGAGACTTGTCAAGGTAGAGGAGAAAAGAGCAGAGGTTAATGAATTCATTCTTCATAGTCTATCAAATTTGCAGAGACAATGACTGGTTAGGACTATATATGGATAGAGGACTAGACTAATGGGGCAAATGGTAGTAGGTATGATGGTGGGCACAAGTAAAATAGGGATGAAACAATCAAAGATTGTAGGTCCTTGGTTACACCTGATAGGAGAGGAAATGGACATGGGTTCTACTCTACTTCTAGTTCAAATAGGTATCATGGTCATCATCGCTATCATCCTTATAGGAAGAGTGAGAGGGGATACATTTCAGATGAGTTCAAGAAAGCCAAGCCACCTACATTTGATGGAGAGTTGAAGAATCCATAATATGCAGAGGCATGGTTACCTAGGATGAAGAAGTTATTTGAGTTACATGACTATACATACAACATGAATGCTAAGATAGCTATATTTAGTCTCAAAGGGAAAACATATATTTAGTGGGAAGATGTGAAGCATGTTAGAGACATCAGGACATAGGAGTTGAGTTGGCATGAATTCAAGAGATTATTTAGGAAGAAGTACTTGTCAAAGAGGCACTATGTTAGTAAAGCCAAGGAGTTCAATGGGTTGAAGGTGGAATTGATGATAGATGAGGATTACATGACTAAGTTCATGGAATTTTTTAGGTATGTGTTGTATCTTAAGGATGATAAAACCAAAGCTTAAAGATTTCTCTGTGGATTACCATTAGCATGTAAGGATCAGATTGAGTATGATGAGCCTTGGTCACTGGAAGAAGTCATTGGAAAGTTGAAGAATTGTTATGAGAAATCAAAGTGTAATATTGAATCTAAGTAGGTTTGGAAAGAGAATGACAATAATAAAGGTAAATGGCCACTAAATTGAAGAAGACCTCGAGATGGGGGTGAGAAAGAGAATGTTTCTCCTTATAAGGAGTTTAATGCAGTTGATAAGGGACATGGGTCGCAGTCTGGAGAGCAACAAAATAGAGGTGATGGTAGGAGAGAGTTACATTGTTGGATATGTGGAAATGAGAATCTCAAGAAGGATTATCTGTCATATTAGGGTGGTAGGTCTCAAATATACAATACTTAGGAGGCACAGAAAGTTGGGGATGTTGGACAGAGTATTACTCATATCTATGCAACATTGGATAATAGGCAGGCATATCATCAGACATCCATTATTGACATGGAAGGTAAGATCCATGATCAAGTTATTTCTATTTTTATTTACCAAGGATCTAATTATAGTTATGTTAACCTTGACCTGGTGGATAAGTGTGGTTTGAGGAAAGAAGTGCATGTAGAGTCTTCGTTGGTGTAGTTGGCTACAGGTACTAAGAAAAGCATTCATCATTGAGCAAGAGATTGTGCATTTGAGTTGAACAGAACGCCTACATCAACACATTTGAATGTACTTCCATTTGAGTCATACTGTATGCTTCTAGGTATGGATTGGTTGTACCTTCACAAGACTAAGGTGGATAGTTATGAAAATTCTATTTGGTGTGTTTGAAGGACAATGGAGAACAAATAATATTGCAAGGTAAGAAGAAGGTGACATCAGTTAGAATGATTAAAACTATGCAGTTAAAGGACAATCACATGAAAGATTGTGTCTTATTTGTAGATCATATTTCCAATGATAAAGGTAAGGATGTTGAGGGTGCAAAAGTCTTGAAGAGGTATCTAGTTTTACAACAATTTCATGATGTATTTCCAACAAATATTTCAGATTTTCCACCTCACAGGGAAGTAGACATTTCTAATAAGTTGTTACCAAGAACAACATCAACATAAAAGGCACCGTATAGGATGAGCACACCCAAGTTAGTGTAATTGAATTTGCAGTTGAAGGAAATGCTTGATAGAGGATAAACTAGGTCAAGTGTGTCACTGTGGGGTGTACTAGTGTTGCTTTTGAAGAAGAAATATGGTACTCTCAGGTTACACATTGACTACAGGAATTTGAAAAAGGTGATTAAGAATAGGTACCCTTTGTCTAGGTTCAATGACTTGTTTGATCAGTTGAAGGGCGCAATAATGTTCTTGAAGATTGATTTGTGATCAGGATATCATCAAGTACACATCAAATAAGAGGACATCTACAAGAATTATTTCCAAACCATGTATGGAAATTATGATTTTGTTGTATTTCCTTTTGGTTTGACTAATGCTCCAACTACTTTCATGTGTTTGAGGAATAGTGTGTTGTGCCCTTATCTGGACAATTTTGTGCGAGTATTCATTCATGATATATTGATATATTCTAAGAGAGAGGAAGAGCATGCCAGACATTTAGTAGCAGTGTTAAGGCTATTAAGACATAATTAGTTGTATGAAAATCTTAGTAAATGTAGTTTCTTTCATACAAAGGTTCATTACTTGGGACATGTTGTTTCCATGGAAGGTATAGTAGTGGATCTGGAAAAGATCAAAGCTACCATGGAATAGCCAGCTCCTACGAATGTGGATGAGGTTAGATCATTAATGGGGTTAGAAGGTTATTACAGGAGGTTCATTAATGTCTTGCAAATTTCCTATCCCATCATATTATTGCAACAAAAGGGAAACTATTTTGAATGGATAGAGGAATGTGCGGCCAAATTTGAATAGTTGAAGTAGTTGCTTACCAATGCTCCCATTCTAAATACTGTAGATACAGATAAAGAGTTTGTGGTATATACAAATTCTTGAAAGAGTGGATTTGGTGGAGTCTTGATGTAGGAGGGACAGGTAGTATGCTACGATTCAAGGAAATAGAATGAACATGAGTAAAAATATGTGACACATGATCTTGAGTTGGTAGTGATCATCCATGCATTGAAGATGTGGAGGCACTATCTTCTTAATAGGAAGTTTGTATCGATGGCTAATCAAAGTGGGCTAATATACTTGTTTGACCAACCTAATATGAATGTCAGGCAAGCTATATGGTTGGCCATGCTTAGTGAGTTTGACTTTGAGATCAAGTACATTAAGGGTAAGGAGAACATGGTTTCATATACTCTTACCAAAAGAGTACAAGTAAACCACATAACTGCTATGAGTTTGTATGGGACAAATTTACAGTATCAGATCTTACAGGAAGAATAATAGGATGAAAGTTAAAAGGATCTTAGGCATATACATAAATATGGTACAACTAAATAGGATGTGGATTATCATCTCACAGTAGATGGTTTGGTTATATTTAGGGACAAGATCTATGTGTGAGACAATAGTAAGCTCACGAAGTTTATCTTGAGGGAACTTCATGTTAAGTCATATTCAGGTCATCTGGGATATCATAAGACTCTACTAATTGTGAATAAGTTTCACTATTGGATGAATCTAAGGAAAGAGGTAGATGAGTTCATCACAAGGTGTTTGGATTGTCAATAGGTAAAATCAAAGTGCAAGCATCCAGGTGATCTATTGCAGCCGATTCTGATTCCATAATGGAAATGGGAGGTCATTGATGAGCCTCATCATTGGGTAATTATTTGGGCCTTAATTCACCTCCTAGCTTAGTCAAACCAAATTTTCCTACCACTTATTACATATTTTGATTATATTTTGTTTAACTAGATGAGTTAAAGTGAGATATTATGCCTAGCGGACTAATATGCATTGAATGTAGGTTTGGAAGAGAAAATCAAGGAATTTTTGTAAAGACTAAGGCTTGAAACTAGAATGGGACAAGGGAGAGAGATTTTAGGTGGGAAATCCTCCTAATTTACTCCTTCCACATTCAAATATTCCTTCATTAATCCCACCAGTTCGGAGTGCAAGCCGCCAAGTCATGAAGATTAGAAAGCAACCGAGCAAGTGATAGACAAAGAGTAGTTCATCTCGAGTTTGGGAGTTGATCCTCCTTAAATTTAAGGAAGTCATTAGAGATTTCAGTTGTATAAGTAGAGAGGCCCAGAGCCTCATTAGGATTCAAACTTTGGTTGTAAAACTCTAGCTATTTTCGACCACCAAACTCGTGGAAGAATTTTGATGTAATTTCCTATTTTGGTAATACGAATGAGCTTTTTCTTGATTCAGTATTGAGTTAACTCAGAGGGCTGAAGCTCTTGGGTTATGGCCCAACCCTAGAAGCAAAGTCTCCTCTTCTTTTATCTTTATTCTTAGCTTAGTTTGATAGATTCATGGTTAAATTGTCTTTAGAAGTCTTTCGTTGCAACTAGTGTAGATTTGATTAATTGTTTATTAGTTTGCTTCCATTTGTGCCTTACTTCAATAGTAGTTTAGAAGGGATAAAAGAAGCATCAAAAAGCTATTATTAGGTGTCTTGGCCTCACTTCTTCCCTCTGGGATCATGATTTGAGGAAAAGACCCTTATGCAACACAAAAAGACATATTTCCATTTCTTTCATGATATTTTGAGTTTGATGTACTTAAACTAGCATTTGATCAGTTTTTCAAAGTAGGATTTCATTTCCATATCTTCTATATTCATTCTTGTAATAGATATCATCCATGATTCCATGTTATTCAACAATTTCTTCATGCATAAGGTAGACAGCTAGTTCATTAAATTCTACTTTTCTAGCTCATGAGAATTCTTCTTGTTTACATGAATTTTTGGAAATTTCACATGTTTGATGCAGAGCAAGTGCTTTAGAATCAGACAGAGATATCATAGCAAGAAAAAACCATGCAACTTCATTGACCCATATGCATTCCTTGTTTTCATCAAAAACTTCACCAATTTCATCATTTTACATAGAAATTGCTTCAAGTATTTTGAGTGAATCCAACCATCTCCTAAACTTGGTTTTGGGTTTTGAGTGATCCTAGTCCTTTTCTCACTTCATTCAACCAATTAACCACCATCCCTAAGCCTTCCATCATATCCAACACCCATCATTTTTCTCACAACTGCATCCTATAGAAATACAGGGAATCCTGTAGGTTTCTAGTACATCTTGTAGGTTTTCCTATAGTGGCTTGTTTTGAGGCTGAATTGAAGGAAAACCTCTAGGAAGCCTCCCAAGGTCACCAAGGGGTCCCGCAAACCTCCCAACCATCTCCTGAACCTTGCATCCATCCACTAACATCCCTAAACCACTTGCCACATCACCAAGAGAGATTAGTTTTCACACTTGATTTTTCATGAAAATCACAAAAAGACAAAACATATTTACTACAGTCCTTTACATGCATAAAAATTGTGTTTGATGTTTTTAACTTCCATGCCTAGGATAGTAGAATTTTGTTCATGTTAATTTAGCATCATTGCAAAGCATATCTCTTAGCAGTTAATTAAGAAATGGTGTGCCTTAGCATTGAATTTAATTCTTTTCAATTATTGTAGTAGATCAGTTCTCTCTTAGAGTAGATTTCTATTTATTTCATCAAGGAACCAAGCTTCTTCTGAATCCATAGAAGTCTAGTTTCCAAACCCTAGTGATCTCTCACCAGCTGAATAGTGACAAAAGTGAGAACCATCACTTTTACTTGTGCATACAACACTGTCACCTCCAAGTTTGTATGAACCCCGGGTTGATAAAGTAAAGTTGGTAGCCCAAGAGTTGCAGTATTCTTGCTGCAATATTGGTGCTTATCAATATTTTGCACTGTTGTCAGGGAGGTATCTGAGTAATATGTGATTATTGCTTTGTTTCTTCTATTTCTTGTTCCTGATATTCTTCCATTAGTTTCATTCCTGCAAAAGTAATTTATTTAGCTTCCTTTTAATTTTGCATTCTTTCCTTTCCTTTCCATTCTGCAAGTTATATTTCAAGAAAGTAGTTAATCTTTTCATTCAGTTAGTAGTTCTCCTTCACTCTACAATTTCAATTCTACAAGTTATATTTCAATTCAGCAAGTTAGTTTTTCATTCAATCAATAGTTTTCATTCATTCTGCAATTTTAATTATGCAAAGCAATTTCAAAGTTTGAAAAAATCACAAATCTAAACAAAAAAAAATAAATATTTTCATGCCTCATAGGAATAGGGATAACTTATGGAATTCTTTTCCAAATACCCCCACTACATCCAATATTCAACCTTCCCTCTTCTTCGGTGGCTGTGAATTGGAGGAACCCTTAGGTGAGAAACCAGACATATTTGAAGAACCTACAGGGGAAGAAGAAGAACTCATTCCTACTGAGCTAATGGCTGAAAACAAAAATGACAGAGGGAATAGAGAAAGAGTTGAGGGTTCCTTCCCCATCAAGGAAACCAATGGAGACACTAAGATGAAAAATATAAGCCCCTCTACCCTTCCTCATTTCCATGGCCTGACCATAGAATATTCCGACACTTTCCTATTTGAATTTAATATTATATGCCAAACCTATGACTATAAAAATGATGAGCAAAAGTTGAAACTATTTCCATCTACCCTCAAGGATGCAGCTTTGCACTGGTTCATGGGTTTACCTGGGATACCATCACAACTTGGGCTCAGATGCAACAAGCCTTCAACAATAAGTACCGAGACTACTGTAGATCTAAGGATACTAAAAACGAAATTTTTAGGATGACCATAGGTAATGATGAATCCCTGGAGGATTATGAAGAAATATTCTAGCTTAGTTACAAAAGGATCAGGTGCACACTTGCCCCTGAGTCACTGAAGCTGGTCCTACTTAGAGAAGTAAGGGAAGACCTTTTGGATACCCCACACTTGTTAGTAGAAGTAGATATATACCAATTACCCTATGAGGATATCAATACTATCTTCAGAAAGGATTCTAGGGCAGCTAGGAAAAAGAGTAGGGGAAGCCAACCTATGGTCAGTACATCCTCTTCCAATTCATCAATCAAGGGTGAAATTGGAAACATGTTGGAAGATTTCAAGAGTGAGATGCTACAAACCCTTGCCTTACAGATGGACACTATGAACATTAGGAGAAAGTAGGAGGAAGCAGAGAGAGACTTGGCCATTTTCTATCCTAGATGTACTAGGAGGCACCCTAACAATGAATGTCCATTGAATTCTATTGAAATGTGCTAAGTCTGTGAAGAAAACCACTCCATAGACAAGTTCCCTTCTTTGCTTGGACTCAAAGTTGTATATCAAGGAGCTGAAGGGGTCAGTGAGAAGCTCTGTTACATAAACCAAAGGAGACCTCATGGGCCTAGGCCATACCAGCAGAGGATGCAAGGGACATCCCATGCATATTGCAACCCCAAATAGACCATATCCATACCTTCTTGGGGACCCCCTGCTCATCCTTCCTAGTCTACACCTCATCCTTGGTCCTTTGCATCTCAATATCATTCCCAGCGATTTAGCGAGTCATTTCAACCATATGCTCAAACACAACCTCGGTGGAATGCACCGCCCCAGGGGTGGAGGCCCCAATATAACAATGTCCCATATTTATTGCCTTCAACACCTGCCCAACCATAGCTGTTATACTCTGCTCCACCTAAACAACCCCAGATGCCTGCCCAACCAAATCCAAACGTGAACAACAGATAGGCACAACAAGTATAAAATGGAGAGACATCATATCCAGCTTATGCTATGGAGATCCAGGAAATTAACTTGAGATCAGGGAGATTTCTCTCAGATAACCAACCTCCACCTCCACCTAGGGAGGTTGAAGAAGAAAGAGAGGAAATCATTCTTAAATTAAATCAACCCTTTCCTGAGAGATTAACTCAACCACTCTAGCCTACCCCAAAAAAGACTGAACTTTTGGGAGAATTGAAAAACTTATGTGTCAAGATTCCACTTCTCCAAATCATCAAGGATGTGCCTATTTACAACAAGTTGATTAAGGAGAACTGTTTCAAGCATCCAAGGAGGCGAAATAGAGATGCCTCTACCATTAATGTCATTGGTCAAGTCCAACTTAATGCTCGAGTAGGTAATCTATCCAAAGTTTTTGGACCCTGGAAGCCCTGTAGTAGATGTGCACATCAATGGCACCATTATCCAACACACTTTGATCGATCTTGGGGCTACCATTAATGTTATGACCAAAGACACCATGCTCAAGCTCAACCTCCAAGGTTCATTGAGAAAGACCACAATAGTCCTACAACTTGTAGACCACTCCACGATGACCCTGAGGGGATTATGGAGGATATGATGGTCTCCATTGACTCTTGGGAGTACCTTGCATATTTCCTAGTTCTCCAGCCTAAGGCTAAGCTTATTGGTTATCCTCTCATCCTTGGGAGGCCCTAGTTATCCACTGTTCATGCTTGCATCAGCTGCAGAGTTGGGAATATGACCATCAAGAATGGGCATATGTCCAAGCAATTAGTCATATATCCTCCTACTCAACCATCTCTAGAACATGATTTACCTTTATGGCTGGAAGAGGAGGAAGAAGATGAATTTTATAATACCGAACTGTATACCTTAGAAACAACCATGGGAGGAGGACAACAAGATGAAGATGAGTTGATTGAACACCTACTCCAAAGTCCAACTCCTAGTACATTGTCCATAGAAGAAGTAGTGAAAGAAACCCAGAACAACCATCAAATTGATTTGTGCTTGGCTGATTCCAACCCTCTTCATGTCAGAACCATATAATTTGGCCCTGAGAGAACCTTGAAAATCAATCCATCTTTTTCTGTTCTCTAAGAGGAGAAGTTGTGAAACATGCTAAAGGAACATTTAGATGCCTTCGCTTGGAGTTACAAAGAAATGGAGTACTTCCCTCAATGTGTACTCACCATATTTATGTCAAGGAAGGTTGCAAGCCAGTCTGACAACCCCAAAGGATAATGAATCCAACCCTTAAAGATATAGTCAAAGAAGAACTGCAAAAAAAGTTGGATGCAGGATTCACTTATCCTATCTCCGACAGTGAGTGGGTCTCTCCTTTGGTGTTAGTTCCCAAGAAAAATGGTAAGTGGAGGATTTGTGTCGATTATAGGTAGTTGAACAACGCCACAAAGAAGTACCATTTCCCTCTACCTTTCATCAACCAAGTGCTAGATGGCTTGGCAGGGACAAAGTTTTTCTCTTTCCTAGATGGATTTAGTGGGTACAATCAAATCCAGATTAGCCCGGAAGGCCAAGATAAGACCACCTTCACTTGTCCTTGGGGTACTTTTACCTATAGGGTTCTTTCTTTTGGCCTATGCAATGATCATGCCACTTTCTAGAGAGCAGTCCCAAGTATCTTTACTGAGTTGGTCCACGATGTGTTATAAATCTATATGGATTATCTCATACCTTATGGGGGTGATTTCGAGGAGGATTTGTCCAACTTAGGTAATGTACTACACAAATGCATTGAAATGAACTTGTCTCTCAGTCCCGAAAAATGTGAATTCTTGATGACTGCAGGGACTGTGCTGGGTCATTCAATATCTCAACAAGGACTGCAGGTGGACCCCAACAAAATAGCTATCATCCAAAGGGTCCCACCTCCTCAAACGAAGAGAGATGTCAAAAGTTTCCTAGGATTAGGTGGATACTACTGAAGGTTCATAAAGGACTTTAACATTTTGGCCTCTCCCTTATTTGGGTTATTGGCCAAGGACTCTGAGTTTATATGGTCAAAAATTTGTCAAGAGGCCTTAGATATCCTGAAGAACAACTTGACCACTACCTTGATTCTATGAGGCCCAAACTGGGCCCTTCCTTTTCACATTCATGTTGATGCCTCACACAAAGCCACAGGAGAAGCCCTAGGTTAGATAGATGAAAAATTGCCATATGCCATTTAATTTATTAGTATAATCTGTCAAAGGCCGAACTGAACTACATAATGACTCAAAAGGAGCTCCTGGATGTTGTGCATTCATTAAACAAGTTTAGGCATTATATTACAGGCTATCAAATATTTTTCCATACTGACCATGCTACAATCAAATATTTAATGAATAAACCCGATGTGAATGCTTGTACTATAAAGTGGTTACTTTTATTACAACTGTTTGATCTAACTATTGTTGATAAGATTGGTAAGGAAAGTGTTGTTGTAGACTTTTTGTCCAAATTAAATTTTCTTGTAGGTGAGGAGGGAATGGTTGATGACTAGTTACTGGATGAGCACTTGTTCTCCATTTCAACTCTCTTTCCATGGTTTGTTGACATAGAAAACTATTTTGTATCTGCATAGTTCCCATCGAACTTGTCCTCCAAAGAGAAAAATAAAGATTATAAGGAAGAGCACCTCCTTCACTTCGATTGGGGGAAATCTATTCAAACTTGGCCCAGATCAAATCTTGAGAAGGTGTGTCAGGGAGGAGGAAGTCTTTGACATCCTTCTGACCTATCATGATGGGCCTTGTGGAGGTCACTTTGTAGCAAAGAGGACAACATTCAAAGTGTTACAAGAAGACTATTATTAGCCCACTCTTCATCAGGATGTGAAAGGATGTACTAGTCAATGTGATCGACGCCAAAGGATGGGAAAGCTTACTCCAAGGGATGAAATGCCTCTACAGCATCAAGTGTCTTTTGAGCCATTTGACAAGTGGGGCACGGACTTCATTAGACCTATTGATCCTCCTTCCAAGAAAAAACAATACATCATTGTGTGCACTGATTATCTGACAAAGTGGGACTAAACCAAGGAAATTAAGGCAGCAACAAAGGAGAAGGTGGTTGAGTTCTGAAGGGAGAACGCATTTTACAAATTTGGGTACCCTAGAGAGACGATCACTGATAAAGCTAGTTTACCTACAACATAATTGAATAATTGCTTAGTAAGCACAAGATCAAGCATAGGACCTCCACTCCCTATCACCCACAAGCTAATGGGCAAGTGGAGGTGACCAACAAAGCGCTGGAGGGCATCTTGACCAAAGTGGTTAACAATAGCAGGAAAGATTGGGCAGATAGACTATTTGAGGCCACATAGGCCTATAATACCACTTGGAAGACCACCACTAGATTCACACCCTATGAGCTAGTCTATGGGAAAAAGGCCATGTTTTCCATTGAGTTTGAGTATAAGACATTAAGGATGGAAGACCAACTAGATCTAGATCTCAACAGTGCACAAAAAGAGATATTGCTTCAGTTGGATGGTTTATATGAGTTCAGAATGTAGGGCTCCTACACATTGAGGTAACCCAACTTTAGAGGAAGATATGGCATGATAAGAACATCAAGGATAAGAAATTTCAAGAAAGTGATTGGGCCTTGTTATATGATTCCATATATAAATACTTTAAGGGAAAGTTAAGGTAAGATGGCTATGACATTATGTTATAGAAAGATGTCATGATAATGGTTTAGTGTAGATCAGAACCATAGATGAAGAGGCCATTCCTTTACTTGTCAATGGAAATCGATTGAAAGTTTACAAAATACCATTGTCAAAGCAAGATGTCGTTGATGGTATCAATAAAACAATCATGGTGGTGAAGCAAGTTTCAGCTCCTGCCTCATCAAATCACTGAGAGAAAAAAAAATAATAAGGGCTCAGGTGAAAACCTCCATGAGGTGCCTGAGTCCCACTATTGTGTTGAAAACCTCTTGGGGTAGCCCAATGGTGTCAAGAAAGAAAAAAAGAAATTAAAATATCCCTAGGTGAAAACCTCTCTTGAGGTTCCCAGGGCAAACATCTAGGATGAAAATCTCTCAGAGGCAGCCTAGTTGTTTTCAAAAAGAAAAAATCATGAAAATTTCTATTTGCAGGTCAGCAAGGAGGATGATCAAAGAACAAAGGAGGATAAAAGCGGGACCTATTTCACTCACTTTTTTATTTTTCCACTCATTTTCATTCATCACTCCACCATTTCTATCATTTTTTTCATTCCTTTGCTTCATTTTATAAGGGGACTGTGTTTTCTATAGGATCCAACTGTAAATCTATAGGATCCCCAGAAAACCTACAAGATGATCCTGTAGGAATTACAGTGGCTCGTGAATCCTACCCTAGGGTGAAAAAATGGCATGCTATGTCAAATAAATAACACCCCTATATCACCATTTCATTACCATACCTATGTCCACTTTCACCACCCCTACATTCACCATAAAAAAAAAAATAAATAAAAAGTCAGTTTCAAAAAAAAAAAATCAAAAATTCACAGTCTTCAAGAAACAAAAAATGAAACAGAGAGCAAAAGGGAGCAGCACCTAAGTATGTCCCATTTCTCCAAACTCCTAGTCTTCCTCTCAATCCATGTCACAATCCTCAAAATCCCAGTAGAGTGTATGATTACAAGTTTTGAGGAAGAAGCAGCTACAAAACATCTTGTAGGAAATCATGTAGCAGCATATCCTACAGAATACAAATCATGAGTACCAAGAAGCTTTCAACATGAATATCCAAGAGTAGAAGGAGCTCTAGAGTAGCAGCAGCACCATCATCTTCAACACTAGGTACTCGCACATCAAAGGAATCATTAGAGAGCAATAAAAAAAGGAAGAAAAAAAATAGCATGCAGCCAACACACAGCAAGCACCTCCGGTCTTCAACAACTGCAGCAAGGTATTAGCACCACAGGTAAGTATCTCGCTCATTCTCTCATTTGCATAATGTAGTCAAAATATGTAAAGGTTACGAGTAAGTTGGTTTATAAGTGAAAGGTGGCTAGCTAACTTGGCCACCTTCGTTCAATCGACGAAGACAAAACAATTAGTCCTCCCACACATGGCAACAGTCAAGTCAAAAAGGAGAAGAGAAGGACAAAAACAATTAAGTCTACGGAGGCATGAACTGGGAGTTGATTATGAAGAGAGGGAAATGATGAGCTGGTAGTGGGGACTAATGGTCCAAAAATAGAAAACATACCTCCACTGCCAGCACACCACCTCACATAACTCGACCATAAGAAGAAATACTCGTTGATCCCCATGCACTCATGCATGCATTTCCTTAAGGCTCACTCTAGAAAAAGTCGCTCTCATACCAGCTCAGCTCCTCCAAATTCATCAAAAAAATGACAGGGGGGTTTAATAGAAGGGAGCCCATTAATACTATGAGAATCCACCAACACCCTTAGGTGTTAGAAATCTTCACAAGGCATAATTGGATCAGGTATTTTGGAAAATTAAGAGGTTATGATGATGAAGTGGCCCGATATTTTTCTCTCTCCTTCATTCCACTGATAATAATTCATGCCATTGTTGTGGTGAGAGGCCTCTCCATAGAGCTCACCCCTGAACTCATAAGAAGAATTACCACACTTCCCCTCAGAATGGCTTGGAGAAAGGAAGACAAGGGAGATATCCAAATTTCTAAGAAGAAGTTATTTTTAGGGGAGAAGAGCCCATTGAGGACAAAAATGGAGTAAGGAGAGCAAGCCTACCATACCCCCGGAATGAGGTGAGCTACCACCTTATCAAATACATATCATGTGAGGGTAGGTGTAGTGTGGTTTATGGCTATCATTTTAGGCTTCTTGAAGAATTGAGGTTTGGAAAAGAAAAACCTCCTCACCATAGGCTCAACATACCATACTTCCTTATGCAATCACTGATAGACACAAGCATAAAAGTGCAGGAGGTAAACCACCAATATCTATCCCACCATGGGTTAATTAGAATCATCATAGAGGATTCTCTCAACAACCTCAGAATTCCTATCCAATGGGAAATTTTTAGAGACATGCATATAGAGGAGGATATTAAAGCCCTCACATATGACATTAGTCCTACTGTCAATGAAAAGGATGAGGAAGAAACTAAAACAAAGGGAGAAGAAGCAAAGAGGGATGAAGATGAGACAGATTAGGAGGAAGAAGAGGAGAAAGAGAAAAAAGGTGATAAGGAAACAAAGGAAGATGTCAATGAGGAGACTGATAAACAAGATGAGGATCTAGAACTTGGAGAAGAAGATGGAAAAAACATAGAGGAAAAATACAATGGAAAAGAGGAGGTAGAAGACAAGGAGGAGCCACCTAGGGTGTCTCCAAAACCCACTAAGAGAGAAGAAACATCTTCCCTCACTGCTCTTAGCACCCTTATCAAACAGAAAGGAAAAAGGCAGAGGCAGACCCCCTTATATTTCAAAACAAGGAAAATCACAAGGATAAGATAGAGGAAACCCAAAACACCAACCAAAATTCCCATTGTGATTGAGGACTCACCTAAAAAGCAAGAGAAAATGCCTCCTCCTAAGTCTCCTATGTCCTATGTGAGAAGGCCCATAACTAGATCCACCTCATCCAAAGGAAAAGAAATCCTACATGATACACTGCAAGACCTACAGGAAACTGATGCAATCTTACAGGATACTTTATTAAACCTACAGGAGACTCAAAAATTGGATAAGGAGGGAAGCCTACAGTAAGAAACTAAAGAAGAGGACCCATAGATAATGGAACCTAGCCCCCAACCTAACCTTGACTCCTACTACAGATTTATTGAAGGGGGTAGGGTCATTCCACAAAATTTGCTATTCCACTATTCTTTGAACTTGAGTAGGAGAGAGCTATAACTCATCGATGGATGAAGATTGCCAAATCCAAGGGGGTGGAAGAAATTGGTCACATGGAGGAGAAGATCAAGGAGATGGGTAGATAATTAAGTAGCTTGAGAGACAGAGAGGCCATAATGAGATATCAGTTAGAGACATAAAATGCATGGTTGAAAGGATAGCTACAAGAAAGAGAGAATCAATTAGCATGTATGGCTAGTCTCTCTTTGGAGGCAATCTAGTGCAAGATGCCATCTAAATCCTATGCCCTATACCTTAAGGAACAGTGGTTGTAGTTCCAAATCAAGACCCTAACACAAAGAGGCACTATGCCATTTTAGGATTATAGGCAGTTCATTGATCTTTGTGATCAAAGTACATTGGAAGAAAAGGCCAAGATGTCTGAGTTTTATTTGCATAACATGGCCTTAACACACATGAATGTATGGGACCCTAATGCCAAGCAAGGATATTTATAGTTGATGGCTTTGGCATCATGGATGAGCCATGAGGAAGAAAGGGCTATAGAAATGAAGAAGATATTGGAAAAAGAACAAACAAAGCCTCTAATTATCGGAGCTAAGCAATCTGATCCAATGGCCCTCATTAGTACACATAATTTAATTGCAAATGATCCTCAGCTTGCACCCAGGTATCTTGCTGCCCAAGAGCAAGCAATTTCACATTTTGAGGACATGTTAAGGTTTTTAGGGGATTACAACACACATGCTTTCCTGAGGAGATGGAACACATTGCCATATAGTTTAAAGATAAGAGAGTACCACTCTCCTCAAAGAATGAGAGAAGCGTTGAACAAGACACCCATGTACAAGAAATCTATGTAAAGGATCAAAGTCAATTGGATTGGCTTGAAACTCAATCCACCACTGCTCTTAGGAATGTTGGAAGGCATGAAGGAAGAAGAAAGAAGTAGTGGGAGAACGTAGAAAAGAAAGCAGGTTTCTATGAACAAGAAAAGCAAACCATAGGAGAGGCATGGGATGTCAAGGAGGCCATTAGAGATATGAAGGACATGGATATTGATTGAGTTGCTTAGATGATGAGAAACACTTTCAGTAGGGGGTGATGATGAGCCTCATCATTGGGTAACTATATGGGCCTTAATTCACCTCCTAGATTAGTCAAAGAAACTTACTACATATTTTGATTATATTTTGTTAATGAAATGAGTTAAAGTGAGGTATTATGCCTAGTGGACTAATATGCATTGAATGCAGGTTTGGAAGAGAAAATAAAGGAATTTTGGCAAAGACTAAGGTTTGAAACTTGAATGGGACAAGGGAGAGAGATTGTAGGATGGAAATCATCCTCGTTTACTCCTTCCCCATTCGAACATTCCTTCATTAATCCCACCAACTTGGAGTGCAAGCAGCCAAGTCATGAAGATTAGAAGGCATCCAAGAAAGTGATAGATAAAGAGTAGTTCATCTCGATTTTGGGAGATGAGACCCCCTAAATTTAAGGAAGTCGTTGGAGAATTCATTTGTATAATTAGAGAGGCCTAGAGCCTCACTAGGATTCAAATTTTGGTTGTAAAACTCTAGCTATTTGCGAGCCCCGGATTTGTGGAACACTTTTGATGTAATTTCCTGTTTTGGTAATAAGAATGATATTTTTCTTGATTCATTACTAAGTTAACTCAGAGGGCTAAAGCTCTTGGGTTAGGATCCAACCCTAGCAGCAAAGGCTCCTCTTCGTGTATCTTTCTTCGTAGCTTAGTTTCATAGATTCATGGTTAAACTGTCTTTAGAAGTCTTTCATTGCAAGTAGTGTAGATTTGATTAATTGTTTATTAATTTTCTTCCATTTGTGCCTTACTTTAGTAGTAGGTTAGAAGGAATAAAATAAGTATCACAAAGTTGTCAGTAGGTGTCTTGGCCTCACTTCTTCCCTCCGAGATCATGATTTTAGGAAAAGACCCTTATGCAACCCAAAAAGACATATTTCCATTTCTTTCATGATATTTAGAATTTGTTGTACTTAAACTAGCATTTGATCAGTTTTGCAAAAAATAGGATTTCATTTCCATCTCTTCTATCTTCATTCTTGCAGTAGATCTCATCCATGATTCCATGTTATTAAGCAATTTCTCCATGCATAAGGTAGACATTTAGTTCATTAAATTCTGCTTTTCTAGCTCATGAGAATTCTTCTTGTTTACATGACTTTTTGGAAATTTCACATGTTTGATGCAGAGCAGGTGCTTCAAAAGTATACAAAGATCTCATAGCAAGCAACCACCCTCCAACTTCATTCACCCATAGGCATGCCTTGTTTTCATCAAAAACTTCACCAATTTCATCATTTTACACAGAAATGTTCTCAAGCATTTTTTGGGTTCTGAGTGATCCTAGGCCTTTTCTCACTCCATTCCACCCATCAAACACCTTCCCTAACCCTTCCATCACCTACAACACCCATCGTTTTTCTCATGACTGCATCCTGTAGAAATACAGGGAATCCTATAGGTTTCTAGTACATCTTGTAGGTTTTCCTGTAGTGGCCTGTTTTGAAGCCAAATTGAGGGAAAACCTCTAGGAAGCCTCCCGAGGTCACCCAAGGGTCCCCCAAACCTCCCAACCATCTCTTGAACTTTCCATCCATCCACCACCATCCCTAAACCACTTGCCACATCACCAAGAGAGATTAGTATGCACACTTAATTTTTCATGAAAAGCACAAAAAGACAAAACATATTTATTATAGTCCTTTACATGCATAACGGTTGTGTTTGATGTTTTTAACTTCCATTCTTAGGATAGTATCATTTTTTTCATGTTAATTTAGCATCATTTCAAAGCATAGCTCTTAGCAGTTAATTAGGAAATGGTGTGCCTTAGCATTGAATTTAATTTTTTTTCATTATTGCAGTAGATCAGTTCTCTCTTAGAGTAGATTTCTATTTCTTTCATCAAGGAACCAAGCTTCTTCTAAATCCATAGAATTCTAGCCTGTAAACCCTAGTGGTCTCTCACCAGCTTAACAGTGACAAAAGGCAGAGCCATCACTTTTACTTGTGCATACATCATTGTCACCTCCAAGTTTGTATGAACCTCGAGTTGATAAAATAAAGCTGGTAGCCCAAGAGTTGCAGCATTCTTGCGACCATATTGGTGCTCATCAGTGATTTCCATGGACTTCATTATAGGTTTGCTGAGAACATCTAGACAGCATGATTCCATCATGGTTGTGGTTGACAGGTTGACTAAGGTAGTTCACTCCACATTGGTTAAGTCTACTTATTCATCTAGTGACATAACATAGGTATTCATCAGGGAGATAGTGATATTGCATGGTATTCCTATGAATATTGTATCAAAAAAAGATTCCAAGTTCACTACTAGGTTTTGGAAGGATTTATTTGTAGGTTTGGGTACAAAGTTGGCCTTCGGTCTAACTTATCATCAGACAAATGGATAGATAGAGAGGGTCAATAGGATTTTGGAGGACATGTTAAGAATGTATGTTATGCACTAGGAAAGGAGGTGGGAGGAGTATCTTCCACTAGCTGAGTTTTCTTACAATGATGGGTATCAAGAGTCACTGAGGGTGAATTCATTTGAGGCACTTTATGGGAATATTTGTAACACTCCCGTCAGCTGGAGTGGTCCAGTGAATAGGGTTTTGATTGGACCAGCCATGGTTGTAGAGATGGAATGTGAAATGCAAGTTATCAAGAAGAATCTAAAGGAAACACAAGATAGATAGAAGAGTTATGCATATCAACAAAGTGTATTTAAGAAGTTTTGGGTTGGGGAACAAGTGTACTTATGCATCAAGCCAAAGAAGATATCCTTGAGGATTGAATCATTTGCCAAGTTGGCACCTCGGTATTACATGCCTTTAGAGATCCTTGAGGGGATTGGACTAGTGGCCTATAGACTTGCACTGCCTCCCACGGTGAAATTCCATGATGTTTTCCATGTTTCATTGCTTAAATGATATGTGAAAGATGTTAATCATGTGGCTTATTGGTCTATAATGGAGGTGGAGCCAAAAATATAATTCTAGCCAGAACTAGATTGAATTTTGACAATGGAAACAACTCATTCTCTGAAACCAAGAAATCGAGTAGGTTAAAGTGCAGTGCAAGCCTTTGGGCCCGATGAAGCTACATGGGAGATGGCTCATAAGATGTGGGCTATGTATCCTTCATTAGTTTCCAATTGAGGGAAATAATTTTTGATATATTTATATGTTCATGTATGGTTGTTATTGTAAATACCACAAAGAGTTGTGTTGTAAAGCTCCAATTAGTGGTATGGTTGTCATGTTGGTTTTTCTTTTCAATAGGTTGTTCATTGTAAATACTACATCAAGCTAAGTTATAAAGCTCCATGGGTAGTATGTTTTGGTTTTCAATATTCTTGTTGATCATAGGTATGATAGGACAGTGAGGACAGTACTATTCCCCTAAGGGGGAGGGGTCTATAACATCCTCGAGTTAAAAGTTCCTATAATAAAGTTAATAAATGAAAAATAAGACCAAGGTCATGGGACACATATTCCAAGCTGAAAGTTGGGAAAAATATCCTAGCGGGTGTACATTCGGTTTATTATGGCTAAGGATATTGAAAAAGGATTTGAAAAGGAAAAGCAGTATTAATTGGCATTTTATTTATGAAAATAAAGGAAATTAGGAGAAAAGGAAGGTGAAAGGTCACAATTTTTCATGAGGAGGAAATTGAAAGAAAAATAGTGGAAATTGAAAAAAATAGAGGCCTCGTTGATAAAAAGGATCTTAAGGTTCAGTTCACAGATTTTGTTGGTTTAGCTTTTTTTAGTTTAGTTTTGGAAGTCACTATATTCTCTTATACTATTACACACTTAGAACATTCTTGGAGCACTCTAGCGTTGGAGAAAAGAAAACAAAGGAAAGAAAAGGAAGGACAAGGAAATGAAGGGACAAGAAAGGAAAATTTGGACCAAGCGGCTTCAACATGAATACTTGTAGTCAACAGGTTACATGTATGAATTCCTAGTTGGTTTGTGAATGCATGGCACATGTATGTGTGTATTTGGTTCTCTTGTTGTCATTGGCATGGGTTATGCCAGGTGTGAAAGTGGTCTTAGCTTTGGCTTTCCATTTCTAGATAGCCATGGTGTGATGGGGTTTTTTCATTTGGTTTAGCTTTGGATTTTTAAATGGCTTTGGAATCGGGTGAGGTGATCTTAGGAAAATTCCTAAGGGCCTAGGAATCCCTTTACTAGTTTTGGCAGAATTGTGGTAAAGCATGGGGGTGGAGGCAGGTCAATTACTTAACTATTCTTGAATAAATTATGAGGCATCCAATCTTGTTTAGGGCCCAGTGATCCTTTGAATAGTTTTGGTGGGATTTTGGTAAATCCTGGTGGTTTATGTTCTCGTTTGGGTTTAGTGATCCCTTGAACAATTTTGGCAGGATTGTGGTAAATATTGGTTGTTTAGGTGCTTTATTTGGGCCTAAGAATCCCTTCACTCATTTTTTTGGATGCGTAGATCCTGAGCATGGAGGTGGTTTAATCTCTAGGAAACCCTAGTTGTTTTTCTTGAGTCCCACATTCATGCTTAGAATATGGCACAAGGATTATTCACTAAAATAGAGATTTTGTTCAACTCAATCTATGGTCGGGCGGAACATGGAAGTCCCTGGTTTAGTTGGATTTTGTATATGTTAATAAGAGCTCTTTTTCTCTTGTGTTTTATAAGTAATTGTACTTGTTATTATGTGGCTTTGATGGTTGTTCTATTATGGTTATTTTTCTGGTTGTATGTTGATTATAAGTATGGTTTCATAACAGGTTCTAGTTATGGTTCTTGACATGTTTTATTGATTGATGAATGGTTGATGAATTCATACGATAATAAGTGTTATTGTGATTCTCAGATAAGTATCAGACCCATATGTTCATTTGTGCATTCACAACCTTTAGATTATATGTTCTCTATCTGTTTAACAAAATTAGTATCATGGTAAGGCCTACTTAGGTCAAGTCTTTGATAGAGTTTTATATGGATGGCTTTGCCTTGATGTCATTGTTTATTCTATAAAGTCTCACTAAGTTATAGGAAGTGGTCTAGAGTTCAACCTGGAATTTAGGCTTCAATATGGGACCACATGCTCTGAAATAGAAATTTTAGGTTGCAATTGCATGAATGCAAGCTTGTGCATGTAGTTGGAGACTTCCAACTGCATGGAGGCCTTGATGTGGGATCATTTAGGTGTCCATGATAGAGAAGGAGGGGTTTGGCTCAGGTTGTTTACACCTGGGATGGTTTCTAAGCCCCTGAGTTTCATGTAGCACCTGTAGGATGTTGTGAAAGGTTAGTTTGTCATTAGTTGTCAACCACACTTCCTTAATGGGACCTAGGAGGTTGGGTCATTTCATAGTAGCTCTATGTCTCATGTTTACCTTGGTATGCCGGTGAAATTGGGTAAATCTAGGAGGGGTGGTTACACTCTCTCTTTGGTTCTTCCTGATCTGTCAATTTTCCCTCCAATCCAAATTGTGCATTAGAACCTCCATCTTCTTATAATATCCCAAGCTTATTGGTCTAGACCATCATGAGGAGGCACACATTACTGTTTATATCCATGACTCATGCTTCCAATTGTGAAATTCTCTCCTATATGATATCTTGAGGGTTATTGATAGATTGTTAGCCATGGCTAGGGTTTTATGAACTTTTTCTTAGCCGATCTAGATCCCATTAAAATTCCCATAATATACCCAAAGAAACCCACTATGATATTGGTCAATAAACTATTGAGGATATTTCACTAGACAACTCATCATAACAAATCCACCAAAATATATTAGAAAATCTAAAATCTAGAACGTGAGGGTTTGTTTCTCCTTTGATTTCAAGATATGTTAACTATTTTTTGTTGCATATCCATTCAAATTATAATTATATATAAAATAGAGGTTAGAGAAATAAAATTTCACAAACCTAAATGGACACAAGATATATCCTAAGAAACCCTTTTGCGAGAAAACCTAGAAATAAGGTGAGGTCGCTTTGATCTCTTTCTCTAAATAGAAAATGGCTTTACGTACAGAGAAGTAATTATTTTAGCCTATGGGATACTACAATGTGCAAATCAAATCATCACTATGTTCTCTCTCCCTATCCCTCTAGGCTACTCTGCTCATCTATGGAACAAAATTCCTTGAAAATAATGGCACGATGTTTCCTCATAGCGGCCATGTTATAACACAACCCAATAGCCTACTAGTGGTTAGTTTTGAATCCTTAAAATATTAACTAGAGTTACAATATTATTTATCATGATCACATGGCTATGTAATTTTCCATAATTAATGGTGCTGACATGGCATCTTCTTAAACTATGGTGGTTATTTTTGACTCCAACTCTTAACTAGAGTTACAATATCAAATATTCTCGAATCATATTCGTCATGAACACATGGATATCCCTTTTTCCATGAATAATGGGGGTTGATGTGACATCCTCTCGAATTATGGTGGTCAATTTCGATAGATCAACTTCTACAAAACATAAATTTACCATACAAGCTCTAATTGAGGCTATTCTTATGCAATTGGAAAGGAACAAGTATGTCAATTACGAAATATAGGCCCACAGTAAGGTTGGTACCAAAAAAGGTGTTCATTTAAGGCCTCAAAATGTCTCTTGAGTTGTTTGACCCAAAATTTTCCAAACTTCAATTATTGGTAAAAATGCTCTTGTGCATTCATTCCTCCACTCTTTCCATTCTTAAAACATCAAGATGGATGTAAAACAAGATAATCATAAAATATTGATCAAGCCTCAATCTTTGTGGGTGAGGAAACATTGGAAATTTGTGTTCTCAACCAATGCTAAACTTTTCATGTGCCTATTGTTGCATAATAAGGAACTTACTTGAGACAAAAGACAAAAGATGAAATTTCAAGGACTTGGAAGAATAATGTTGTTTATATAGGAAAGATTCAAACTAATCACCACTTGATTATTAGCTATAAATTATCCTCATAAGTCTAGATAGATATCCATAAAGTAACAAGTCTCTCTTCTATTTAGGGTATAGATTCCATGGAGGAAATGCTAAAGTCATAGATATGCAACTAGGAAACAAAAAGTTTCAAATCTCTCTCCCTTATGATACCGTGAGTTATCTAGATAGCCAGGAATCCTTCCACTTCTTAGGATAAGGGACACTCACATTTACAATATTATCTCCAAATCTGAGCCTTTTTATCATCCTTTTCTCAAAGCTCAAAAAAATTTATTCCAAGAACTCAATAAGAAACTCAAATCCAGAAAGACAAGCCATGGAATTTATTTGATGGGGCCTCCTTGGGAAACTACCCTTGTGGAGGGGTGCGTAGAATAATACACTTTTCAAATGGATAGACCATCTCATTCTTAGCTATTATTGAGAATGCAACCAAAATTTTTCATGAACTTGTGGATATAAATATTACTCTACACATAGCCTATAAAAAAATGCCTAAATCATTAACATATAAAAAGAGATTCCTTTATTTTTGTAAATTGGATGAAAGAGGACTTCACATTGCAAAACAACACACTTTTCCCCTTATTATATGTGTTGGACACCTAATCCTCTAAGGTTCGGTGTGGAAGCCAAATAGACTAAGGAAGTCCAAGAGACCTTGGGATGTGGAACCCAACGGTCACACAAATGTACTATAAATGTATATCATTTGTTAATAATATATGTACTCTCTTGATTATATTTAATATTTTGTTGCTGCCATGTGTGTGTTTAACATGGTATCAGAGTAGGTGATCTCCTACCCTACTCAAGTGTGAACCACCTGTTTTTGTGGCATTTGTAAACCAATGCTCTCCTTCTGATTATACATTTCTGAGCATTTGTTAGAATATAGGTTGTTACCTCTATTAGCTTTGCCATTCCTCTGTTCACACAATTCTTGCTCTTGCATGGTGTGCTCCCCTAATCTTCATCAGTTTCATAATCTGAATCGCTCCCATACTGAGGGGAGCCCAACAAAATTCCTTTGTGTTGGAATAAGTGCGTTGAGTCTAAATCTAGAGCTTTGTCAAAATTTTTAGGAAGTGATTTGAGGCTCACACATTTCCACATGTCGAGTTTTTGCAAAGAATAGCACAGTGACTCACAATATGTATGCAACTGCCTTAGATTACAACAATTGTCTAATTTCAAAATTCTTAAACTTTTAAGCTGTGAAATGGATCCTATTAATTACTTCATAGTTGTGAAATGTGACAGAGTTAGTTCTTTAAAATTCTCTCTTAAATAGTCACCCCACTCTTCTGGCCATTTTTCCAAATTTTGAAAATTAATCAATCCCAAGACGTGCAAAACTCGGAGCTACTGAATATCACTGAGAGATATTTGTCAAACAAAATAGAGGCTTACATCCAATTCTATGTGTTTGAGATTCGAGGAGGGTATCTCTTGAAGTAGCATCAAATTTTGTGGTCGATAACTCAATAACATGATGTTCTTTAACCACGACCACTTGAAAGGAAATTGCGGAGTTTCTCCTTTGTAAACAAGAAGTTTATCAAATGCCTTTTCACATTGTCCCTCCTCCAATGCCATTTTATGTCCAAAAAATCTTTAATGAATTATGCATTGAGTTCAATGAATCCATGGGTATTTTGCATGCTTGATTACTGAACCAAAGACCTTTGACCAACATAAGGTATTCCATGTCCTTTTCAAAAGCATCCTCAATTTGAAACTGAAAACATCCTTAATTTGAAACTGAGTTTAACATCAGATAGTTCGCATTCAGAGTTATGGAAAAAGACAAATCTTGTTGCATCTGTCAGAGACCACTTCAGGAAGCCAAGATTCACTACTAAAAATATATATCAATTGTGGGCAAATTTATCATTTTGGGCACGAGTTCTGTATGGAAATTGTTGGCTGAATGTACACATATGTATCCTCCTTGTTGTGCTTGTAAGGAAAAACCGAGAGCCTCTCTAAAGATTCGTTGAAAGTAGCACAATACAAGATTAAGCTAGCCCATGCTAGAGGTTAACTAGACTATAACTTCACTTGTTCATTTCTAGGCCAACCCAAGTCTTCTTTTGCACAAAATGGTCACTTGTATCTTAACAACGATTGTTGCCACAACTGATTATTCCTAAACAGAGCTTGAGTTCAACTCCTAAATGCATTACACCCTTTCCATTCCATTAGTCATATGGAGCAAGTCAATGCCATGAGAAGTTGAAAAGGTAGGAGAAAATGTTTATTTTATAATATTCAACTACTTGAATGCCACAATATTCCCTGAGGAGGAAGTAGGGTTGTAACTATTTTGCACAAGATTTTTTATCCTCACCATGATGCTGGACCGAGGTCTATGTAACCAGATTTGATACCGACCTATCTCTTATTTTAGGTCCCATCATTTGGGAATGCACAATATACTTTTCCTTGTATATGAATGCAACCAACCATTGTTGTGTGTGGATTTGGAGAATAATTGTAGAGTTAAAATCTTACTTTTGGTTCATTCCTCAAGGAAGAATATCACTTGATTGTTGTAGTTTTCTTGGAGAAAAAAGTTTGAGAATACCTTGCAGTGACATTGGTTCATAGTCATGAACAAATTTTATAGTGTAATTTTGAAATTTGAGAAGATGACTCAAATTACTAAAGTATTAGAATTCTTGAAAACTTTGATGCATTCTACTGATCATGATACAGTGAAAATCAGCAAGAACACTCTCTGTGATATTAAAACCTTTCTGCAATAGACACAAGAAAAGGTAGAATTTTTGGAGCTTGAATCTCAACCTTAGCAAAAAGAATTAAAATAGATGAGTCATCATTCTAAGCCCATTTCTATTCAGAACATTGAAATAGACTACCAAAAGCAGCAAGTTGATTAAGATCCAGTGCTCATTTCAGAAGCAGATTTGCATGCAGGTGCATAAATTCAGTTTGCAATTCCCAAGTCGGCCTTCAGACCTTGGGAAGAGCTTGTCCATAGCAAGCATAGAATAGGTCTTGGATATGAGAAGGACATGTCCTTTCACATTCCAGATTACTCAAAGCCCATCTAGTTTCAGAGTGTTGGATTCCTTCATGATAGTCCACCTTCAGCTGTTCCAAATTCTGCTCCTCTTCCACAACAATAGATTGTGAAATGCCAACACTGTGACCAAGTTGGCCATCTGAAATATCATTGTTTTGATCTTCATCCATGTAAGCATTGTCATAAAACCAGTCATTCTTCAAACAGATGCTTCAGAAACAAACTTCCTTCAAGAACAAAAATTCATCTTGGATGGATCGCTTCTTGCCAATAGGAATCAACAGGAAAGAAGATATTCCAATCATATGTCATAACTTCTTCTAGAGTATTGTGTTATGCTCCTATACCAATAGGTGTCATATTTCATGATTGACTTGATGAGCTCTATAATATGTTGATACCTTTTCTGGTTGTAAAGGTTTTCCATATTTTCAAAAAAAAAAAAAATTAAATGTAAAGAGGGTATACCCTAAAAGAAAAATCAAAGGATAAAAAGAATAAAACAGTAAAAAAAGTGAAAGAAATGAACCCCAATAAAAAATAGACCAGGAAAGTGTAAAAGTCTAAATTCCACTACTATTTCACTTTCTGTAATAAGCAATTGTGTGCAACTTGTTAAACTTTTGCCACAATTTATGAAGAGTCAAACAGCTTAAACTTGGCTCATTCATTTTTCAATTTCATGTTGTAGAAATAGAGAATAAATATCTGACCAAATAGTGCAATCTTGGCAGATAAGTAGATAAGTAGAGTAAATAAAAGGAGCTCAACAGTGGAATCTGGGCCCTTGGATGTAATAAGTGCAGAGTTAGGTAAGCTTTCCATGTAAAAGAAAAGGAAGATTGATAAGGGTTTTCCAGTCTAAGTGCACCCAAATAAAGAAGAAAAAATGTCAGGCTAAAGTAGGTAAGGTAGGTATATGGTGTTGTAGAATGATACTTGTGATAGATCATGTCTCTAAATGTGTTAACTTTTACATTTATCACAAGTGCAAGGCAGACATTATTCTTGATGTAGCTCAAGCAAGACAATGTCAAATAATTAACTTTCATTCACATTTTTCCCTAAAGATTTCACTAATTCCCCCTAAAGTATTGAGGTCTTTGAAAATTAAAGGGGCTCAGAGCATTTCTCTAACTTCTGGAGGGACCGGACCCTCAGCCCAATAATTTAAATGGCCAAAGTACTAAAAAACCATCATTCATTCATTCTCACAAATCATTTCCTAAGTGAAAATCCTACTTTACTTACGAAAATACATAACATCACCTAAAAAACCCCTTTTTCATCTTTAGCCTAAGTTTCAATATATACGTGAAATGTTTAACTTGGCACTTTTCATTTCATAGTCATATTAACTTTAACACATAGTATATAACTCCCAAATAAATTTTCACCTTTTCCATCAATGAAATGATACAATTCCATTCCAGTCAACCCCTCACCCCTCTTTCCATGGGGTACTTACTTGAAAAAGCCTCTTAGTTATCTCAATCAGAAGTGAACCGCATTGCTCAAACCTTCATGTTACCAAAGTACTTGCCCAAAGGTCCACCTCCTTATCTACAACCTTGCTTCACTGAAACTGGAAGACTCATTGTTGATATGATATCCCTGATAATGGGATTTAACTCTAGTGAATATGTTGATCATATTACCCTAGTGTTACTATCAATCTTTACTCGAGGGCAGCCCCCTGCTGTCAGATATAACTATGCCTCCTATATTGCCAAAAAAATCCATGACCAGTTCCTGAATTTGGAAAGGGAAGGAGTTTTCAAATATACCTCTTTCATATACCATCTCATGTTATACTATCAGTCAGATAACTTTTCATTCCCTGTGAAGAAACTGGACACCAGAGGAAATCCTAGATCTGTCATCTTTTGGAGTTCAATCTTTCATAATACCATTGAGTCCCCTTACACTTATAATGAGTTCATTGACTTATTTGTACATCCAGCAACCTCTTTGTTGATAGGAGTTTCCCTTCCTAAGATTAATGATGACATGAAGAAAATTCTTAAGCTCTCTAAGCAATACAGGGTAGGTGACTGGTACCTATACAAAAATCACATAGAAATCAGGATGTATGCGTGTGAACTTTGCCCTTTTAAATTACCCAAATATGTTCCCATGAGATTGTTTGCCTTGGAGTATTTCAAGAAGATCATAAATACAGATTTAGTCCATTTTTGTGGTGCAAAGAAGAAAGCTCAGCTAACAATTAAGAACCAACGAGGCCCTTTTGTCATCAACTCTAGGGATCCATGGAAAGAAGTTGAAAAGATTTTAGAAGACCACCTTAAATTAAGAAAGAGTTTTAGATGGGTACCATATGACCCCAACAGTTTTATATGTGACAGAAGGACAAAGAATAGGTTATCCCCATATATTCATCATAGGATTTCATAAATTGAGCATTTTGCAAACTTGGATGAATGGATAGAGGGAACCCTAGTTGAAGAGGTTAGTGAGCAGGTCAATATGGAAAATCCTATGAGAGATCTTGAGAAAACCCTTGACTTGGATTCTTTTGGGTAGGTACCATTCAAATTGTCTCAAAAATCACCAATTGGTACATTCACTACTGGAACTTCTTAACAGCCTCCAAAGGAAATCAACATACCAGCCACAGGAACATCCAAAGGCAAGGAAATAGAGACCACAGAACAACCTACAATGACAGATTAGCCTAGAATTTCCAAAGAACAAGGTCAATTACCAACTCCTCCAGCTCAAACTAATGTAGCAGAAAGCCCAGCTTTTCAAACTCCTCTAAATGAGGAAAGAAATAAAAAGAGGGACAGAGAAATCACTACCCTCACCAATGGACCTACATGACAGCCTGGAGCCAAAAGACAAAGAATGAACCCTCTGTCAGAAGAGGAAATACTTGAAGAGACTGTAGACAGCCAAAGAGAAGAAAGAACAGCTAGCCAACAAACTTTTACAGTGGGAGGAACATCCACTAGCTCACATATGCAAGAGCTAGAAAGACAACACAATGCATAAGTGTCATCCCTCAGGCCACAAAGTAAACAGGCCTCAGATATCAAGAAAACATTCACAGAAATAAAGGCCAGGAATGACCCAGTGAGGATTCAAATGTACAATCAATATTTAAGAATGGCCCCCATGAATTAGCAAAGACTAATGTCAGCCTATGACATTAAAGAGAGAAAGATGATAATGATTTACTTCAAACCAAAGGTACAACAATCTCAATCAGCAGCAAATTACATCAGAACAAACTTGGAGGTCTTGGCTAAGGATATTCATCCTATGGATCAAATTCAACTTCACAAGCAAACTAGAGAAATGGCCTATTCCACATTGGCTAGTAAAGCAATGATGGCCCACAGGCTACAAAATTCTTTGGATAATACAACTGCTGAACTACACTTAGAGAAAACCTCCTCCCTAGAAAAAGATAACAGAATAAAATCATTATAAGAAATCATCATTGGATTGGGACATGATCCCAAAGATACTAAAGGTATAGAAGCATTGATCAAGAAGAAAGAAGAAGACATTGCTGCCTTGAGGAAACAGCTCAAGCTACCCCCTTCAAGGCATCCGCAGATTGCTGAGGTTATAAAATAGAAATATGAAGAAGAGCTGATGGACCTACTCTTGAAACTTAATGAAAGGTTGAATGACATAGAGTAGGCATTAGAAAATGCACTAAAGGACAGGCAGGGAGAGTCAACATCTCAGCCTCCTGAAGTAATACCCATATTCTCAACAGCAGTCCCCTCTACACTTGAGACAACCTTAGCTCCAAACATCCTAGCAGCCACAGTAGAGGTGGTCACAAGTACAGTTGCAACAGGAACAACACCAGGTAGCAGCACCAATTTGAGCACAGAAGAGCTGATAAAGGAAATGGAAGACATGAGGCTACAAGTGTTAGAATTAAAACAAGTAAAAAAAAAAATTGCTAAGATGGAAGCAAATTATACTATCTCAAAGATAAACATTGTGGAGAAAACAAGGGAGATAAAATATTTAGAAAATAAAGTGAAGGCATTAGATAAAGATCTCACTTTTGACAAGCCTCTCACAGAAATCAAGAAAATTCTTTGGGCCAGCATCACTTAGTCTGTAAATGATGTTTGGCCATCCATCCAGGTAATCCTTCAACAGATTGATCTAGTGAAAGCAGCACATGGAGAAATTCAGAAGACAAGAGCTTTGTTGAGACAAATGCCAGATGAAGCCAACTGGCTTATACACTTTTTGAATAACATAAATAAGGAACAACTGGAAGAACTTGGCATCTCAGACAGGACAAAACTATTTTGGAAATCAAAAGGGTGTTAACCAAGAGAACTTTAATGCAGAATTTAGAGAGAAGATGTCAAGATATGCAGGTGGAAATTAATTCTTTTATGGAGAAGTTCACTGTTTTGCAGAATAAAGGGCTACCAAGTCCTTTGGTGATTAATGACAGATTAATGAAGCACATAGATTATGTAGATAAATTGAATAAGTATGCTCGTAATCAAGCTAGTTCATCAACAAGTGCATCAGGAATAAAAGCACTCCCCACAGGTCGAGTTCTCTATGATAGCTTAGAGAACTTATTCTATGTTGAGCATGAGATAAATCACTTGTTCACAATCTAGCCTACCTTTTTCAGATATACAGAAACTAATGAGACCCTGAGGAAACTTCAGAAGCACAAATTGCCAGAACAAAAATGTTGGGAAAACAAATTAGAAATTTTGTAAATTTATCTTTAGTAAAATGTACAATTTGGACTATTTACCATAGGAAGATGAACAAAGGTGAATAGGTTCAAACAAGTCGAAGTGTATCAAAACAGGTAAAGAGTATCAGTCAAAACAAGGCAGCTAGCACAGAGTTACTATAGAAGACAGCAGCAAGCCAAATTCTAGGGTCGACCTCTAACACACTCAGCAAGAAAAGGAACAACACAACATCAATTTACCTTACTCCTATCTTCGAGACTAATTCTCTCTATTTTCTTGTAACTCATTCATTACTCACCCTAGAATATATCTCACTTAGTTATGAGATATTTTTTGTAAACATTTTTGTATAAATACCCCCTCAATTGGAGTATTGAGGGTGGATTCAGAGACATTGCTGTAATATTGATTATTTGGAATAAAGTTTTGTTTGACTCAACTTTTGTATGGCTTGCTAGACAAAGAATTAATGCAAGGGACTTTTCTCAGAATTCTTGAATCAAACACTGGATCAATAAGTCTTCTATACCTTGTGTTTTAAATTTTTCCTTGTTTATAATGTCATCTATGTTTCACATCTGAATGATAAACGAAAAAGAGTAACTCAGAATATGCTTAATTGAACTTTGTTTTCAATCGTTATTATTGTCTATGTTTTCTTATGAATTAGTATAAACAATGAATTCTTAATTGCTCCTATTTTCTAGTTTATTCATCTTAATCATTTAGTAAAGAATTCTTAATTGCTCTTTATTGATGGTTAGTCATGTTCTGCTCTCTTAAAGTATGTTGAAGGATTCTTAACTGCCCTTTAACCCTTTAATTCCATCCCATTTTTTTTAGTCTCTATTTGCTCTGTGTCTGATTATCTTGCTCTGTGAAACCATCCTTTGTTAAGAAATCAAATCCAGTTAAGCCATCTTCTTTGACTCCATTAGCCCAATGGCCTAAACTAGTCAGTCCTACCCTCTGCTATTGAATCTCACCACCCAAACTCAAATAAAACTCCTAAACTTTCACAACTAGCCTAATATCTTTCAAAACAAAGTTAAACCATAAAGAGAGAGCCCTCTCTGGATACAGATTGGCTAGATTCTGTATCTAAAAGATTGGTTTGTGGTTACCTCAGAGCCCTTTCCCCTTCTTACAACTTCTGGGAAAATCTGAGTGATAACATAGTGGCGACTCCACTGGGGATCTGAACAAATTGTTTGTTAATATTGTTTATTTAATAAGCTACAAACGAAGCTTGAAGTTAGCCAGGTAGCCTTCGAAATGCTTTTTCTTAGCAATTACAGAAGTAAATGAATGCTTCTTCAGTCTATCTCCGGTCTAGTTTATAGATTGGACTTTGGTTCCAAATACTTGATCAACTCCTCTTATCAAATAAGTCTTTGAGAAAGTTCAAATCCCATATCTAAAGCTTCTTAAAGAGACTATTGAAGTTGTACTGTTAAAACCCATTTAGAGAAAAAAAAAAAAAATACACCTAGAAACCTGGCTTCAGAAAGGATTAATTATACCAGATCTAATCCTGATCCAAATCCACCACCTGCATTCGAAAATCCTAATCTGATTCCTAGGATTCTTAGGAGACAAAAGAGCCAAGAAAGTTCTGCTAGTTCTCGGCCTCTATACAAATCAAGATCCTGCCCTGTGAAGTGGATTTACGTTGAGGATGAACCCTTTGATGAGTTTTTTGAAACTTCTTTATTTGTAACCTTTTTGGAATGTGGATTAGCTACACAGTTCATGATCCCATATTGATTGAAAACTTACAACTTGAAGTTGTAACTTCACATCTTGATAGACATTTGCAGAGCTCCATTCAATCTGAGCTTACCTCTGAACGTACACCAAACCTTTCTATGATCACTACAGCTTCTCCAAGTTCTTCATCATCACCTCAGATTTCCTAGCCTCAAACCACCCCTTCTACCCGTCCATCCACCACTCCAAGACCAACCCTAGTTATTGTTTCAACCCAATCTACTGTAATGGCAAACAGATACACTCCTTTGCACTTACCTACCAACTTGGTTGCTATGCCCCAAGACTATCAGATTAAGATTACCCCATTTGATGGTATTGGCACATACACAGCTCAACAACATACCAAAAAAATGACTGACTACTTTGAAATATATGAGGTTGATGTTGATTATGTTAGAATGAGAGTATTTGTTCAAGGTTTGATTGGATATGTTAAGACTTGGTTTAGAGCCCTTCCTACAAATAGTATTAATGACCTACAAGCTCTTTATCAAACATTCTTGAATAGATGGGAAAAGAAAAAAAATCCTCTCCACATTTTATCAAAATATGAAAACCTGAAAAGAGGTACACAAGAAACAGTGCAAGATTATTGCACTAGGTTCAATAGTGCTTACAATGTTTTCCCTCAAAATCTTATACCTCCTCCAGATTTGGCATTGATTAAATTCCCTAATGGATTTAATTTTGATATGGCATACCAACTTAGGGAAAGAGCTCCTCGAACCTTAGAAGAGATGCAAAGCATAGTTGTCAGTGTTGAAGCCAACCTCATATCTAAACGAGCTAAAGCCAGAGCTGAAAGGAGGATACCTTTAAAAGAAGAACCTTCAGCCTTTGAACAGAAATTAGATGCTATTATTAAAGGAATGGATAGGTTGGGAGATAAAGTAGAAATGATTGAGAGGAAATCCCCTTGGGATGGTCAACCAAGCAATACTGGTAGAAATCCAAATTTCAGGAAGAACCAAAACCCTAACACTAGAAAAATTGGACCTAACCAAAACATTAGACCCCCATTCCAGGAAAATTATGTTGAAGCCTCAACTTCCGATGAACCAAAAGAAGACACTCAAATTAATTTGATGGGACTCAACAATGAACAACAAGTTTTCTTGACCCAAGAGGATCAAGAAGCTCATATCCTTAAACAATTCCAAACTCAGTCAGGTGAATCATTTGACTTTAGGGAGGGATATGATACAACCATTTATGAATTCCACAAACAATATAATCTGAGGAGCAGAAAAATTGATGTCCCTGAAATCAACAGACATAAAAATACAAAACAACCCAACAAAGGTAAGATCAGTACCAACCCTGTACATATTCTTTCCAGAACATATCCTAATCCAAATAACCCAATTATTGAGGATGTATCTGATAGTCAACTACATAATAGACAATCTTCCACTTCTATTCCTTCCAAAGGAAACATGGAGGAACCTCCAGAAGTTGATTTGGAAACAACTTCAGCCCATAACCCCACTCCTAAAAAGGAGAGAAACACAGAAAATATAGCAGAAAAAGAGAATCCAACTGTTTGAAATACAAGAACTTAGACTGAAAAACCTTTTAACCTTGAGAATGAAGTAGGAAAATTAAAAATAGTTGTTCCCTTGTCAGAATTAGCTAAACATGATGTCTACAAAAGACAAACCAATATGTCACTCCAAATCTCTGTGAATGAAGACTCAGTAAATGCTTTTAATGATAAGCCTGAATTGATTTTTGACCCTGAAGTAAATGGAAAAGAAGTGGATGGAGGAGTTCCTCCTTTTTATGTAAATTTGAACATACATGATAAAATACTTCATAATGCCATGTTTGATTTTGGTGCTTCTCATAACTTAATGCCTAAATCTATAATGGAGAAACTAGACCTAGACATCACCAGGCCCTACAAAGACCTTTTTTCTTTTGATTTAAGTCAGGTTGAATGTCTAGGATTAATCAAAGGCTTATGTGTATCACTAGTTCAATATCCTACTAAGACAATATTAATGGACATAGTAGTAGCTGATATTCCACCTAAGTATGGCATGTTGTTTTCTAAGTCTTAAGGTGCGAAACTCCAAGGATCTCTACAATTGGACATCTCTTATGCTACTATTTCAGTGTTTGGTCAACCTAAGAAACTATACAGAGAAACTTTAATGAAATATGTGGTAAGTAGTCAGGAGAAACCCCAAAATTTCCCTATCTACTCATTACACTCTGATATGGATTCTTTCATTCTTTATAATGTTGAAAGTGATCCCTCAACCGAAGTAGAAGTTTTAGCAGTGGAACCAAAAGAAGTTACAAATGCAAAGTCTAGTGTTCAAATTCAAGAAATTTCTGAGAAAAATGATACATCTGATACTCAAGAGAAACCTGAAGAAGTTAAAGAACTAGATCTCTGTGTTAAACAAATTCCTGAAACTCCGGATACCAATTACGAACATGAGATCCTTTGAAACTTAGAATTTGATGGCTCAGTTAACAAATTAGGAGCAGGGGCAGGAGTTTGGGTGCATAACCTTGAAAATAATCATGTTGAAGGCCATGCCTATAGATTAAACTTTAAATGCACCAATAACATGGCAGAATATGAAGCTTTGTTGCTAGGTCCTAAACTTGTTAAACAATTAGGAGCAATTAGGGTATCTTTCCAGGGAGATCCTGATTTGATAATTCAACAGATTAAAGAGAATTTTATAACAAATGATTCCATATTAAGAAATTGTAGAGGAACAGTAATAGAGATTCTCAATACATTTCTAGAGACTCAGCTTGCCAAAATCCCAAGAAAACATCATTTGCAAGCTCATAGTCTGGAAATGTTTGCCAGTACCTGTAAATTACCATTTGAACCAAATCATCATTTCACAGCTGAGATTAGACATAGACCAGCCATACCTGACAATTTGAATAACTGGCAAGTGTTTGACAGTGATAAGAAAATTAATGGTTTCTTAACTCTAGAGCAAGAATTTACTAGCAGTAATATAGATGTAGATACAGTTAGTGAGTTTGATCAAACAAATAAGATAGAAATAGAAATTTCAGTAGAAAGTGCAACTCAAATGCTTCACCCAACAAAATTTACCAACAAAGAAATGCTAGACCTCAAAGAAATGGATATTGATGAAATTATTGAAAGAGAATTTGAAGTTATCAATTTAAAAGACAATCATTTAACTCCTTTGGAAGATCTCTTTGATTTCAATGATATTCCAAAGAAACTCAAGATGGAACCCTTAAAAGAAGACATTGAAGATTATAACTTGTGAACTGAAGAAAATCCAAAAATGATAAAATCATCCAAATCTTTGCCCCCTGACCAAAAACTCAAATATGTTGAACTAATGAAGGAATTCCAAGATGTTTTTGCCTGGAGCTATGAAGACCTAAAATCTTATGACACCTCCATAATTCAACATACAATTCCTCTGAAGGAAAACCAAAAACCATTCAAACAAAAACTCAGAATAATTAACCCTATACTGCTTCCCTTAATTGAGAAAGAAATCTAATGAATGTATGAAGCAGGGATAATTGCTCCTATCAGGTTTTCAGAGTGGGTATCTAATTTAGTAGCTACTAGGAAAAGACTGGAGAAATCAAATTATGTGTTGATTTAAAGAATGTAAATAAGGTTTCTTTGAAAGATAATTACCCTTTACTGAATATGGATCATATTTTACAAAGGGTAGTAGGTGGCTCTAGGATTTCACTCTTGGATGGGTTCTTAGGCTATAACCAGATTCTGGTTCATCCTGATGACCAGGAAAAAACTGCTTTTACAGCACCATGGGGAACCTTCAAGTATGTTAAAATGCCATTTGGACTTAAAAATGCAGGGGCAACCTTTCAAAGAGCAATGGAAATATCATTTGCAAAAGAAATTCATGATTTTCTGGTTATATATCTAGATGACTTGACTGCTTTTTCTAAATCAGATCAGCAACATTTAGATCATTTGAAACAAGTATTCCTAAAATGTAGACAATACGGTATTTCTTTAAATCCTAAGAAGTCCTTGTTTGGTTTAGAAGAAGGAAAACTCTTGGGCTACATCATCTCCAAAGATGGTATTAGAATTGATCCTACCAGAACATAAGCTAATCTGCAAATACCCCACCCTAGAAATGTCAAAGAAATTCAAGCTTTCCTACGAAAGATTAACTTTTTGAGAAGATTTATATCTAATTTAGCTAAATTGATTAGGTTGCTTAATAATATGTTGAAAAAGGATTCAAAGATTGAATGGACAGTAGAAGCCAAATAAGCATTTGAAGAAATTAAAATGGCTTTGACCAGAACACCGGTCCTTACAAGTCCAAAGTTTGATAAAGATTTCATAATATTTTCACTTATATCATAACATACCATAGCAACTGTTTTACTACAAAAGGATGATCAAGGATGTGAAAAACCCATAGCCTTTTTTAGTAAAGCACTTAGAGATGCACCATTAAAATACAAAATCATGGAAAAACAAGTTTATTCACTTGTGAAAGCTATTAAAGACTTTAGAGTCTATATATTGTACTCCCATGTAATAACCTATGTACCAAATGCTGTTGTAAAAGACATCTTGACCCAAGATGGAATTGAGGGCAAAAGAGGTAAATGGATAGCTATTATATTGGAGTATAATATTGAAATAAAACCCACAAATCTCATAAAAGGACAGGGTTTGGCAAAGCTCATGACTGAAACAAATTGCCAAGCCCTGGATATTAATGAGCTAGATAATGAACAGCAGATGGCAACTCCACAAATCAGCCAGGATTTTTTACATTCACCCTGGTATGCTGATATAATATATGTACTATTAAACCTACAAGCTCCTCCAGGGTTATCGAGAACAAAGAAAAGGTTTTTAAATATGAAAGCTTTAAAATTTTGTATTTTAGATAATGTTCTTTTTTGGAAAAATCATGAGGGTATTCTATTGAATTATTTATTAAAGGAAGAAGTTGACAAGGTTCTCAAAGAATTTCATAAAGGAGACTGTGGTGAACACCTTTATTGGAAACCAACTGCAGACAAAATCTTAAGGGTTGGATTTTATTATTCAACCTTGTTCGCTGATGTAAAGAAATTTGTCACTACTTTCCATAAATGTCAAATTTTTTAGGGCAAGAGGAAACTATTACCTTTACCCCTAAGACCAATTTCCACAGAAAAGCCCTTCCAGCAATGGGTTTGGATTTCATTGGAGAAATCCATCCTCCTTCTTCTCACCAACATAAATGGATCCGAACTGCCACAGACTATTTTACCAAATGGATAGAAGCCATTCCCTTTAGACAAGCCAATGACACAGTTATTATAGGATTCTTAGAAACCAACATATTGTCTAGATTTGGCTATCCTAAAAAGATCATAACTGATAATGCTGTTGCCTTCAAATCCAAGAAAATGATAAGTTTTTGTAACAAATACCATATCACTTTAGGCCATTCTACAGCCTATTAGCCTCAAGGTAATAGTCTAGCTAAGTCTTCCAATAAAAGCCTAATTAATATTATTAAGAAATTATTAGAGGAGGACAAGAAAAATTGGCACAAGAAACTTACTAATGCATTATGGGCAGATAGATTCACTACCAAAAAATCTATTGGAGCCAGTCCTTATGAATTAGTCTATGGCATGGAGGTTGTATTTCGTTCATCTTTAGGAGTTCCTGTAATGAAATTACTTCAGGAAGCTCAAATGGAAACCAATGATATTCAAAGGAGAATAAATCAGACCATCCATCTGCAGCAGACCAGAGAAGAAGTGTATCAAAGATCCCAAGTATTACAAGAGAAGCTTAAGAAAACATTTGATAAAAGAACCAAGGTAGAAGATTTCTACTTTGGAGACAAAGTTTTAAGGTGGAATTCCAGGAGAGATGACAAAGGAAAACATGGGAAATTTGACTTTCTATGGAAAGGACCTTTTATTATCCAAGCCTTACAAGGGAACAATACTTATTATCTGAAGAACCTGGATGGTACAAAAATAGAGGAAGGGCCAGCTAATGGTCGGATGTTGAAACATTACTTTGATCCAACTTTATAATGTATTCTGATTCTAACATGTACATACTATATCCTTGGTAAAGTCACAGTTTGGATTGGATAGTAACTTGCTGAAGATGAAGCCTGAAGAGAAAGCCCTAAGTTTCACAACTGTTATTGTCATACATATAATAAAGCAACCCGCAGAAGGAGATATCAAAGCACATTCAAACTCATTCAGAAGGCCATCTGACCTGCTTTTCTTGACTTTTCACTAGGAAAATCCATCCCCAAGTGGAGCTAGTGTTATGCTCCTATACCAATAGGTGTCATATTTCATGATTAACTTGATGAGCTCTATAATATGTTCATACCTTTTCTTGTTGTAGAGGTTTTACATATTTTCAAAAAAAATAAAAAATAAAACTTTAAAAAATGTAAAGAGGGTATACCCTAAAAGAAAAATCAAAGGGTAAAAAGAATAAAATGGTCAAAAAAGTGAAAGAAATGAACCCCAAACACAAATAGGCTAGGAAAGTGTGCAAGTATAAATGCCACTACTATTTCATTTTCTGTAATAAGAAATTTTGTGCAGCTTGTTAAACTTTTGCCACAATTTATGAAGAGTCAAACAGCTTAAACTTGGTTCATTCATTTTTCAATTTCATGTTGTAGAAATAGAGAATAAATATCTGACCAAACAGTACAATCTTGGCAAATAAGTAGAAAGGTAGAGTAAATAAAAGGAGCTCAACAGTGTAATATGGGCGCTTGGAAGTAATAAGTGCAGACTTAGGTAGGCTTGCCATGTAAAAGAAAAGAAAGATTGATAAGGGTTTGCCAATCTAAGTGCACCCAAATAAAGAAGAAAAAATGTCAGGCTAAAGTATGTAGGGTAAGTAGATGGTGTTGTAGAATGATACTTGTGATAGATCATGTCTCTAAATGTGTTAACTTTTACTTTTATCACAAGTGCAAGGCAGACATTATTCTTGATGCAACCCAAGCAAGACAAGGTCAAATAATTAACTTCCATTCACATTTTTCCCTAAAAATTTCACTAATTCCCCCTAAAGTATTGAGATCTTTGAAAATTAAAGGAGCTCAGAGCATTTCTTTGACTTCTGGAGGGACCAAACCCTCGGCCCAATAATTTAAATGGCCAAAGTAATAAAAAACAATCATTCATTCATTCTCACAAATCATTTCCTAAGTGAAAATCCTACTTAGGAAAATACATAACATCACCTAAAAAACCCCTTTTTCATCTTTAGCCTAAGTTTGAATATATACGTGAAATGCTTTAATTTGGCGCTTTTCATTTCATAGACATATTAACTTTAACACATAGTATATAACTCCCAAATAAATTTTCCCCTTTTCCCGTATTATTTAATATGAATCCCCAAATTATTATATATTCCCTCCCCGGTTAAATATAACCATAAACATTGTTTAAAAGGGATTAGTGGGTTTATTCGAAATTCATTAATAACCTACCTCCTTGCTTCGCAATCGGGATTAGTTAACCATCTTGGTTGACTAATAATCTCCTATCATCCAATCACAATCCCCCTGATACAATTAATAAACGTTTAATTCAATCGAGCCCACCGCAGTAGAGCCCCGCCATATCCCTTGCTCGTCCGTCGTTCGATCTTACCCCTATCATCCGACGATTGACATCGATATCATGCCCCCTTGGTGACCGCACTTTAACTCGCGATCATTAGGCATTTTTTTGCTCATACCTCCACCACATGTCGTGCAGTCCATATGCTCGCTCGCCCCCTATCCAAAACTGCCCAGCCCCAAAAGCGGTGCGATCATGTACCACTTACCACCCTTCGTTAGCGACAAAATGCCACATCTTTTCTTGCATCATCCACCTGATAAATCGAAAAAAGACCCGCCAACCTTAGTTTTGTTAAATAAAATGAACAAATGTCATTTTTACTGTTATATGCTCCAACCCATGCTCCCATGCAAGACAACGTCCAAGTCAATTGTTCTAGTTTCCCAAGTGCCACTTGATCAGAAAAACTACAACAATGCACTCCGCAGCCTGTCATCCAACCTGCCATTGTACCGTTTGCTTCCTTAATATAAGTATTTATCCAGTTTACCCTGCAACCCTGTAATTTCGGTTTTCTACTAAAAATTCAAAAAAAGGGCCAAATTTCAATTATAGAATAGTCTATGATTGCCACAAAAAGCCCTCAAACCTATTGTTTGGTCTATTTTCTCACAAAAAGTCTAAATTCCATTTTTGAATCCACAAGAACCAAAAATGGAAATCCCTATAGCCCTGAATGTCGCACCCATGAACACTCCTCACAAAAACTTATATTATCTGCCTCTGGCCGATAAAGACTTTCAGATAAAATACTTATCTAGTGATGGTAACCATATTAAGATCTTCTTCCAAATCAGAGATAGTTATCTGAATAAGTCTGACATTTTTGGACTGTGGGAATCTAACCTTCCCATGTATTTCCTTCCCTCAGTCCATGTTTTCCCAGACATAATTCATCAATGTTGTGTTAATTATGATCCTAACCAGAAAGTTGTTATATCCCCATTCCAAACTGTCATTTTCGCATAACTGCTCAGTCCATCAATGAAATGATACAATTCCATTCCAGTCAGTCCCTCACCGCTCTTTCCATGGGGTACTTACTTGAAAACTTCTCTCAGTTATCTCAATCAGAAGTGAACCACATTGCTCAAACCTTCATGTTACCAAAGTACCAACCCAAAGGTCCACCTCCTTATCTGCAAACTTGCTTCACTGAAATTGTAAGACTCATTGTTGGTATGACATCCCTGATAATGGGATTTAACTCTAGTGAATATGTTGATGATATTACCCTAGTGTTACTATCAATCTTTACTCCAGGGGAGCCCCCTGCTGTCAGATATAACTATGCCTCCTATATTGCCAACAAAATCCATGACCAGTTCCTGAGTTTGGAAAGGGAAGGAGTTTTCAAATATACCTCCTTAATATACCATCTCATGTTATACTATCAGTCAGATAAATTTCCATTCCCTGTCAAGAAACTGGACACCAGAGGAAATCCTAGATCTGTCATCTTTTGGAGTTCAATATTTCATAATACCATTGAGTCCCCTTACACTTAGAATGAGTTCATTGACTTATTTGTACATCCAGTAACCTCTCTGTTGATAGGAGTTTCCCCTCCTAGGATAAATGGTGACATGAAGAAAATTCTCCAGCTCTCTAAGAAATACAGGATAGGTGACTGGTACCTATACAAAAATCACACAGAAATCAAGATGTATGGGTGTGAACTTTGCCCTTTTAAATTACCCAAGTATGTTCCCATGAGATTGTTTGCCTTGGAGTATTTTAGGCAAATCATAAATGCAAATTTAGCCCATTTTTGTAGTGCAAAGAAGAAAGCTCTGCTAAGAATTAAGAACCAGATAGGCCCTTTTGTCATCAACTCTAGGGATGCATGGAAATAAGCTGAAAAGATTTTAGAAGACCACCTTAAATTAAGAAAGAGTTTTAGATGGGTACCATATGACCCCAACAGTTTTATATGTAACAGAAGGACAAAGAACAAGTTATCCCCATATATTCATCATAGGATTCCAGAAATTGAGCAATTTGCAAACTTGGATGAATGGATAGAGGGAACCCTAGTTGAAGAGGTTAGTGAGCAGGTCAATATGGAAAATGCTATGATAGATCTTGAGGAAACCCTTGACTTGGATTCTTTTGGGTAGGTACCATTCAAATTGTCTCAAAAATCAGCAATTGGTACATCCATTGCTGGAACTTCTCAACAGCCTCCACAGGAAGTCAACATACCAGTGACAGGAACATCCAAAGGCAAGGCAATAGAGACCATAGAATAGCCTACAATGACAGATCAGCTTGGAATTTCCAAAGAACAGGATCAAGTGCCAACTCCTCCAGCTCAAACTAATGTAGCAGAAAGCCCAGCTTTACAAACTCCTCTAAATGAGGAAAGAAATAAAGCAAGGGATAGAGAAATCACTACCCCCACTAGTGGACCTACAAGACAGCTTGGAGCCAAAAGACAAAGACTGAACCCTCTGTCAGAAGAGGAAATAATTGAAGAGACTGTAGACAACCAAAGAGAATAAAGAACAGCTAGCCAACAAACTTTTATAGTGGGAGGAACATCCACTAGCTCACATATGCAAGAGTTAGAAAGACAACACAGTGCAAAAGTGTCATCCCTCAGGCCACAAAGTAAACAGGCCTCAGATATCAAGAAAACATTCACAGAAATAAAGGCCAGGAATGACCCAGTGAGGATTCAAATGTACAATCAATATTTAAGAATGGCCCCTACGAATCAGCAAAGACTAATATCAGCCTATGACATTAAAGAGGGAAAGATGATAATGAGTTACTTCAAACCAAAGGTGCAACAACCTCAGTCAGCAGCAAATTACATCAGAACAAACTTGGAGGTCTTGGCTAAGGATATTCATCCTATGGATCAAATTGAACTTCACAAGCAAACTAGAGAAATGGCCTATTCCACATTGGCTGGTAAAGCAATGATGGCCCACAGGCTATAAAATTCCTTGGATAATACAACTGCTCAACTACACTTGGAGAAAGCCTCCTCCCTTGCCAAGGATAATAGAATAAAATCATTAGAAGCAATCATCATTGGATTGGGACATGATCTCAATGATACTAAAGGTATAGAAGCACTGATCAAGAAGAAAGAAGAAGACATTGCTGCCCTGAGGAAACAGCTCAAGCTACCCCCTTCAAGGCATCTGCAGACTGCTGAGGTTATAAAACAGAAATCTGAAGAAGAGATGATGGACCTACTCTTGAAACTTAATGAAAGGTTGAATGACATAGAGAAGGCATTAGAAAATGCACTAAAGGACAAGCAGGGAGAGTTGACATCTCAGCCTCCTGAAGTAATACCAATATTCTCAAGAGCAGTCCCCTATACACTTGGGACAGCCTTAGCTCCAAACATCCCAACAACCATAGTAGACGTGGTCACAGGTACAGTCACAACAGGAACAACACCAGGTAGCAGCACCAATTTGAGCACAGAAGAGCTGATAAAGGAAATGGAAGACATGAGGCTACAAGTGTCAGAATTAAAACAGGTAAAAAAAAATTGGCTAAGATGGAAACAGATTATAATATCTCAAAGATAAATGTTGTGGAGAAAACAAGGGAGATCAAAGCTTTAGAAAATAAAGTGAAGGCATTAGAAAAAGATCTCACTTTTGACAAGCCTCTCACAGAAATCAAGAAAATTCTTTGGGCCAACATCACTCAGTCTGTAAATGATGTTTGGCCATCCATCCAAGGGATCTTTGAACATATAGATTTAATGAAAGCAGCATAGGGAGAAATTTAGAAGACAAGAGCTTTGTTGGGACAAATGCCAGATGAAGCCAACCAGCTTATACACTTTTTGAATAACAGAAATAAAGAACAACTGGAAGAACTTGGAATCTCAGACAAGACAGAAACTATTTTGGAAATCAAAAGGGTGCTAACCAAGAGAACTTTAATGCAGAATTTAGAGAGAAGATGTCAAGATATGCAGGTGGAAATTAATGCTTTTATGGAGAAGTTCATTGTTTTGCAGAATAAAGGGCTACCAAGTCCTTTGGTGATTAATGACAGATTAATGAAGCACATAGATTACGTAGATAAATTGAATAAGTATGTTGGCAAACAAGTTAGTTCATCAACAAGTGCATCAAGAATAAAAGCACTCCCCATAGGCTGAGTTCTCTATGACAGGTTAGAGAACTTATTCTATGTTGAGCATGAGATAAAGCACTTGTTCACAATCTAGCCTACCTTTTTCATATATACAGAAACTGATGAGACCCTGAGGAAACTTCAGAAGCACAAATTGCTAGAACAAAAATAGTGGGAAGACATGTCGGAAATTTTGTAAATTTATCTGTAGTAAAATGTAAATTTTGAACTATTTACCATAGGAAGATGAACAAAGGTGAACAGGGATCAAACAAGTCGAAGTGTATCAAAACAGGTAAAGAGTATCAGTCAAAATAGGGCAGACAACACAGAGTTACTATAGAAGACAACATCAAGCCAAATTCTAGGGTCGGCCTCCAGCACACTCAACAAGAAAAGGAAAGTACAACATCAGTTTACCTTTCTCCTATCTTCGAGACTAGTTGCCTCTATTTTCTTGTAACTCATTCGTTACTCACCCTAGAATATATCTCACTCGGTTATGAGATATTTTTTGTAAACATTTTTGTATAAATACCCCCTCAATTGGAGTATTGAGGATGGATTCAGAGACATTGCTGTAATATTGATTATTTGGAATAAAGTGCTATTGGACTCAACTTTTGTATGGCTTGTTGGACAAAGAATTAATGGAAGAGACTTTTCTCAGAATTCTTGAATCGAACACCAGACCAATAATTCCTCTATACCTTGTGTTTTAAAGTTTTCCTTGTTTATAATATCATCTATGTTTCACATCTGAATGATAAACGAAAAATAGTAACTCAGAATATGCTTAATTGCACTTTGTTTTCAATCGTTATTATTCTCTATGTTTTCTTCTGAATTAGTATAAATAGTGAATTCTTAATTGCTCCTGTTTTATAGTTTATTCATCTTAATCATTTAGTAAAGAATTCTTAATTGCTCTTTATTAATGGTTAGTCATATTCTGCTCTCTTAAAGTATGTTGAAGGATTCTTAACTGCCCTTTAACCCTTTAAGCCCATCCCATTTTTTTATTCTCTATTTGTGCCCTGTCTGATTATCTTGCTCTGTGAAACCATCCTTTGTTAAGAAACCAAGTCCAGTTAAGCCATCTTCTTTGACTCCATTAGCCCAATGGCCTAAACTAGTCAGTCCTACCCTCTGCTATTGAATCTCACCACCCAAACTCAAACAAAACTCCTAAACTTTCACAACTAGCCTAATATATTTCAAAGCAAAGCTAAAACTTAAAGGGGGCCCTTTCTGGATATAGATTGGCTAGATTCTGTATCTAAAATATTGGTTTGTGGTTACCTCGGACCCCTTTCCCCTTCTTACAACTTCTGGGAAAATCTGAGTGATAACATATCGAACAGTCTTGCAATTAAGATTTCTTCATCTTCTCACCTTGTATCTGACATGAGCTACAAGCTTCAATGCCACATCAAGTGAGCCTAAGCCACAGCTGCCATACTAGATTCAGAGTTGTAGCCAGAGACAAAGATGCCCCTGAGCATGCCTTCAGTCAGTGATACCTCTTCAAAGAATTGGGGACACTTACTCCAGCATAAGACTTCAACTTCATTCGAGTTTCAGAAGAGTTCTAGGAATTGAGTTAAGCATTCTAGAGTTTTTGGTCATCCTTAAACCATCACAGGTTGAGACCTCCCTTTTCAGGTTGAGGTTCTCCCTTTTATGTGGGGTGAGACCTCCCTTTCATGGTTCAAGGTTTCCCTCTTCAAAACATTAGGAGCACTTCCTCTAGTAGAAGACCTGAGCTTCATGCCAGACTTGGAAGAGTTCTGGGAACTACACTAATCATTCCAGTGTTAGTGGTCATCCTTAAACCATTGCCCTTTATACCAACATTTTAGAGAGCACAGTGATCCTAGTGCTGCCATATCTTTTGCACATTTTGTATTATAGCTCTCTTCTTGGACTCATACATAACCCTTCGGATTAAGGGGGGAAATGTTAGACACCTAATCGGGAAATGTTAGACACCTAATCCTCTAAGGGTTGGTGTGGAAGCCAAATAGACAAAGGAAGTGCAAGAGACCTTGGGATGTGGAACCCAACAATCACACAAATGTACTATAAATGTATATCATTTGTTAATAATAGGTGTACTCTCCCACTTATCTTTTACATTCTGTTGCTGCCATGTGTGTGCTTAACAATATGAAATAAAAAATAGAGTAAATGGTTTCTATAACATTACTTTTTTATCATGTGTGTAAGAATAAGAACTAATAATAAAACAACCTCTCAAATGCTAGCATGGAACTAGACCTAAGCATATGGAAAATAATTAAAAAAACCCAACCTATCCTCAACAAATATATTCAGAGATCATGGATGAAACAATGAATAGTTAAACAAGGGGGTTGTGGGGAAGCAAATCTGTGCCTTGAGTGGGCCAACCAACATTTCCTCCCTTGGGGTATGAGCTAGGGCATGAGCTAGTGATGTTTGTAGGCCGTCAAAGTGACTAGTAAGTTTTTGGATTATAGTTAAATTACAATATGCGTGCAAAAATTTCACATTTTGTATCTACATGTTTATTATATTCCACATGTGAAGCACTTTTCCTAGAGTTCAACTGACACTATTTATGATAACCTAAGGAAGATAAGGTCAATTGAAAGTTGAAACCATAAACTCACTAGAATAGCTAATATTTTTCATATTTCAGGTACTTTATGGTTGTAGTCACTCTCATTCACGCAATTCCAATTATAACTGCAATTTAATTAAATTATTTCTCTGAATTCCTAAGTTCACAACTGATAAGATTAGATTTAAGATCCATGAAGATTAAATATTGCAATCAATGTTACCGTAAAAAACTTTTATAACTTAACTACACTAGATGAAAATCCATCGTGTAGTTTGAATCAAAATTATAAATTCTCTGTAAAAAAAAAACTATTGTAATGCTAAGTATCAATCATTCTAGTTCCATTCAAAAATGCATGGCATTGGATAGGATGGTAGAAGAATCAAATAATTATTTTAATCTATAGTAGGCTCATGGTCAGAGAGTATCCATTGTAACTATAATGCAAAAGACTAATATGTCTGGCCTAAATTCCTATCCATTGAAATTAAATGGAGGAAAGACGCATTGTGACATATATTGTATCCAAACCATCACAATTGAGCATTATGTTTTTCAATTTAAATCAATAATGAATATAATTTAAAATCAAGAAAATATTAGTAGTGTCATGTTTTCATTGTTTGGCATATAGAAACTTGAATAATTCAAAAATACAATTCCTAGTACAATTATCAATAGAATGTACAGATCCCATTAGTGTCAAACTAGGGCATTGAGTCAACCCGGGCCTTGGTTGGTTTTGAATAGAGGAAATTCAGTTGGGAGAATTAGAAGTTAGACAATCACTTTCATGGGAATTTATAGTGGACTGTTTCATAAACCAAGGTTCTTTCCACGCAATTGAAACTTTGCTCGATGGAAATAAATTATGACATTGCATTTTCATTCTAATTGATGTATTTGTCTAGAATCCCATGGATGAATGCTATGACATTTCTGGTACCATTTCTTGTGCATGTCACTTAGTCTTTCACTTGAACCTGTAGTCTTCATGGAACACATAGAAATGTAATATGAACACAAAAATCCTCATAAACTGGGTTGTTTCAATGCACAAAGACATTGCCTACCTCTATTAGCCCAACCAGTCAAAGTTGAGCTCATGTAGTTATAAATGAGAATTATTTTTTGCCAATTTTAAAAATTGATGATGACCAAAAGAGGTTGATGGGAAAGAGAAGGAACTACATGCAAGTTACAACTAGGAAGGATGTGCATTAAGCATCTTTAGAAGACAATATATACAAAATATGATGAAAAAGGTATGAAAGGTTGGATGTGTTTCAATATTAAAGAAAATTGAAGCTAACTACCCAAGATGAGATTCTTAGCATAATGAGATTCAAACTTGTTATAAGAGGATTTATCTAGAATGCTCTTTCAACCTAAGCCATGGAATGTGATGTAATGATAAGGAAAATTTACATGGTATCAAGGGATATTTAAATATAGTAATATTATGCATTTTCCAATGCTTAACATGCCATGTTCTGATAACTATCACAATATTCGAAATACTCCATGATACATATCATGGCCCTTGAAATACACTATTACATATTAGTAGTTAGAGAGTTTGGGACATTATTAAATATCATCCATGCATATTTAGAATAAAAACAAAGACCCCACTTCTCCATATCCATATCCACAATAGTTTGATGCATCTTACAATAGTACAGAAACCTCATTTCAAATTAACTTGAAGATTTAGTATACAAGAAATATTTACAGAATTTTGATTGAAATAAATTACTTCAAAAACACAAAAAAAAAAACCGGATAATTGAAATACTTGTGTCCTCTCCTCTCATTATGAAGCATGGTATGTCTTGGTAAGCAACCATCTATTTATTTCCTTCAATTCAAATATTTTTTGACTTGATGCCTTCGAACTGTACAGAATGTGACGATGAGAGACACATTTAAAACATGAATATGAAATCTAACAAGGTGTATGGTTGTCACAATTAAAAAATAATTAAAAGAATTATTTCATGTTCTTTATTTAATTAAGAACCAATTACAATTTATAGAGTTTCCAACATTATAGTCACGTATCTCTCATTCCATGAGAGAAAACATGAATGTATACAAATTCCCTATTCTGGATCTGTGAGGCTTCTTTTTTAGGTTCAGTTCGTATTTTAGGGTTTTTGGATTTTCTATGTGGAAAGGTTTTAGATCACCAATATGCGTGAAATAATGTACCTTCAGGGCAACCAATGCGGTAACCAGATTAGTGCCCAGCTTTGGGAAGTTGTTTGTGATGAGAAACATCCACGTGTACCACAAATCAATGAATTTATCATGTAAAATAGGAACTTATGATTCCACCCTTGCTTATATAGGTGGTTCTGGATCCACACGTATTACTAACGCTACTAGTCCTCATGATATAGGTGGTGCTTGATTTTCTTCTGTTCCAACTCATTCCCATGCTACTTATCCCTTTGTATATGTTGATGAATATACTAGTGGATCAGATGTATTGGTTGTATATTTCTTTTGTATATTAAGCATGGTCTTGTGATGCATTTACAAGCATATGCTTTGGAATTGTTAGAAATGCTAGACATGAGTAATAGGAGGAGAAATTAGATGGTGAAAATATAATAAAAAGGGAGTCCAATCTATGACAGGGTCCAAAACTATTACTAAACAAAAGAAAAAAGTTTTCTAAAAGAATGTTGATGGTTTTTTCTTTTGCTCGTGGGATGTTGTTGGGTGCATATGGTAGTGTATGACATGATTCTTCACTAACACTATAGGTATGTAGATGAACTCCATGGAATCTCTATCCTTCACAATGACATATCCTTCAACACCATAATCAAGTTGTAGTGAAGTTAATTTATGCTCATTTACTATAACCATTACATGTGAAATGCTTGAATAGGTTCCATCATTCTTCAAACTACACCAAATCCCTCCATATAATTGCAAATAGTATAGTTCACCATGATTGTTAACCTTCTGCAATAGAAGTTTAAGCTCATTCTCAAAATAAAAATTAAAAAAACCAGGAAAGGTAGAGACCAAGGATATGCATATTGTTTCACATTTGTCAACACTAGAGAAGGTTTCAAAAATGGTTTCTATATCGGTGTCAATAGTTTCATCAATGTTTGAATCTATCTCCCTTACATTCAGTGAAAAACTTCCCCTTGAATCGAAAGTACGTCTTTTCCCATTGGTAAGAGCTTCCATCATTTGAGAACATATAGTTTCAGGAAGAGTACCCATAGGAAGAAATCAACAAGAGTTCCTCGATCTTAAAACAACTACTTGAGTTGGCAACTCTTTTTGTAGCGAATGGATTAGTTCAGGTTATCGAGTTTTTAACGCGGCATAAAAGTAGCTCATTCCCCCTTGAGTGGGATCGAGGACGAGGAAGGCTCTAGTCAAATGATTGTAGGTGGCTCCTCCTCTTCTTTGAATCAACGAACCTATCCGATGCAGGGTAACTTGTTCCTGATAACCCCAAAAGCGTGAGAGTCGAGTCGAAGCTTCCTCTTTCGAGAACAAGGGAAGGCATCCATATATATAGGTATGAGAAAGAATACAACAAAAATACCTTATTTAAGAAACCAAGGGAAATAATTTTTATACAGGATAGAGGAATCAATAGCAGACAAAGAAGGTAGAGTTAAACGTGAAATCAAAAGAATTACTGCGGAGAGTTAAACATCTGCAAAATGTAATAAGAGAAATATTTGTAGGATGTAATCCAAAATGAGAGGTCTTTATGGAAGTGCGCTAGATTTGCACCAAGTAGAACATGTAATTTTTCCAGATAGAGCATGTGGCAACTTGCCAGACAAAGCCCATAAACCTAGACCTCATGTTGGAAAATTTTATAGTAAACATCAAGCTGCAATGGATTGAAAGATTTTATAAAGTTTATAACTTAACATTAAATGTTAGTGAATTAATGTTAGCATTACTTCAATTCAGAAAAATGTATTTAAATACACGCTCTTATTATAATGTCGTTGTGCACCTCTCACCTCGGGAAGAGGCCAAATAAGATGGTGAACTAAAACTTTGGTTACCAATAAAATGTGGCTACTATAAACTTTCATTAAAAATAAAATATCAATATAAATTACCGCAAACTTTAGCTTAAGGCAAAGTCTCAAACATTAGTGCTCGTGCATGTTCTAATAGAAAATTCCACCCCATTACTATATCCCCTCCCAACCATATCCAATGCATAGACTAAAAGGACTACAAGATACAAACGTCCTTTCTAGCCTTGAGGGCAGGCACTAAAAATGCTACAAGATACCTTTGTGGAATTGATAAGGCATGAATTAAACAATGAATAGTTGACAAAGACTACAATATACCTTTATGGAATTGATTTTTGTTTTAAAAGCTTGAACAAAAATTAAAGGATTTTTTCATAATACATATTCAAATTTTTTTCAACAATTCTAAAAACTAGTGTTTTTTATTAATGACGAATAGTTTTGAATAATACATATAAATAATAAGTTATGAATCATTAAATTACATAATACCAATATACAAATATATATATATATATATATATTATATTATATATATATTTATATATAATAATATATATTTGACATTAATATCAAATCAATATATTTATAAATCATCATAAACTTTTACCATGTAATGGTATCCCCTATAATATGTGCTCCAAATTTTGGTGCACTTTAATTATAACATTCACACTAAGATGCACATAATCACTTTGTTTCCTTTTTTTTAATGATGTGGTATTTTATTATACTTTCTACCATAATGATATTATGTATTCAATTTTGCTTTTGACTGCATATTAGTTTGTCTTTGATCAAACATTTCTGTTGTATATCCATAGTTTAATATTGGAAATTCATTTTTTGTTATTTATTATTATTATGATTTAAATTTATTTATTTGCAAGGTGATTGGTTGAGGTTTTATAATGGATTGTTTAGTAACTTCCATATCTATTAGTTACTAATTTATTATTTTTATTTTCTATTTCTTTTATTTAACTTTTTTATCTTTTATTTTTTTCCTTTTTCTATTATTTCCATTTTCATAAATTGTAATTTTTCTCCATATTTTCAATTATATACTTCTGATTATATTAACTATAATTAATTCAATTAATTATTAAAAATACAAAACATATTATTAAAACAAAAAAATAAAACACACATATAATCTTAAATATAAATCATAATTCTTATTTTTTGTGAAAAATGCAAAATACAAAATTTAATTTTGTTATTTTTGTGAGGAATACTTTATTTTTTGTTTAATCAACACAGACTTAACTATAAAATATATTCTAATGATTATATTTAGTATTAAAAATTGAATTTTATTATTTTTTAATTTAATTTTAATCGATTAGGTACACACTTATTGTGTAATCATACATTGACCGTTGACACATCTGACACTTCCGTAATCATATATTGACAGTTGACACATCTGACACCTGCGTGCCCTACGTCCATGAAATGGGACCTCATGAATAGAAAACCAGTGGATCAAAATAGGAACAAGTGCATTTTGGAGTGGAAAGGTTTTTCCATTTCTATTGGATGTGGGAAACGCAGTGACGTTAATTCTACTAACAACCCTGAGATTATGAGCTCGTATGCTTTTCACGGCACGTTTCATCATTCTTTCCATTTCCTTGCATCAAATAACGGTTATGTCCACCAACCCATCGTTCCAATTTGACTTTCACAACACGTCTCTCTTCATACATTTATTTAAAAGTCATCTTTTAAAGATATAGAGAAGAACCAAGAACCTTATAAATTTGAGTCCAACCTATGTCTGGATATTGAGAGAGAGATGAATGCTTATAAAGGAAATGAGAAGATTGTTCCTCCGCCTCCTCCATCAAGCCACAAGGCAAAGAAACATAGAATGAATAAAGCTATTCTAGTTATAATATGTTATATCGTTTTTCTCATTGGTTTAATTTATGTGTGTATTCAATTTAGCCATGGTGAGGAATATGGCCCTAATTGGATTAGATCCTCCGATATTTCTTGCAGGGCTTATGACTCAACTTCCCACTATGACCTCTGTATGTCAGCTTTCCGGTCGTGTACATGGTATCTGTGGGCAAACATGGCCGAGTTTGCAAGAATCGCAGTGGAGGTTAGTCGTGACAAGGTCGTTAGGGTTACCCAATATACCATGGATTTGAACAGACCAACGTAGAAACAACATAGACACCCTTGAAAACTTCAAGAAACTAAGATTAAATTTAATTCAATATCGACTATAAATTGACTCTATATTGGTTTGTTTTAATATTGTGAGCTTTTTGCGAAAAAGGGTTACCAATGTTTTAGAGAGTCTTTAAAATTCCAATTTCTTTCTTTCAAATATTAAACATGCATCACTGTAACAAACATTTTTTTTGGTTAGTATGATGATGATATATTAATATCTCTATTTTGCAGAGAGTTGTTTTTTCCTCAAAATCTCCAATATCATCCAAATATTTAAAATACAACACTGTTATATATTTTGGGATGCTACCAATGTTTTAGAGTCTTTATATATTTTGAGACATGCATAATTGTAACAAACATTTTTTTGTTAGTATGATGATCATATATTAATATATCTATTTTGCAGGGTTGGTTTTTCGCTCAAAATCTCCAATATCATCCATATATTTAAATACAACATTGTTATATATTTTTAAATATAATCATTGCTTATATAAAAATAAATGTTAATTTTGATTTCATTTAACATTTTCATACTTTCCAGAGCTATTACATTATTTTTATTTATTTATAAACTATTTTATCATAACATCTACTATAATATACTATCATCTTTTTCATTTACAATGATATTTTCATATTGTTATTTTCATATATCATTTAGAGTGTAAAAGATAGATTTTAATCAGTTTTTTAATACGCAAACTTAACATATTTCTAAATAAGAGTAAACCCAATACTTAATAATTTTCAATCCATTTAAACTCATTATTAATAAAGAGAGTGAATGCAGGGACTATGAACCTAAAAATGTTTATGGGTTTGACTACACCAATGTTATTGATCTTGCTATCATATGGTACAACAATTTCCCATATGTGCAACCCTAACAACAAAAATTACCCCGAGGCAACTCACTATTATATGGTTCCTCTTGAAGGTGGTAATTATGTGTGTCATGGAAAGAGTGAGTGTTTTGATTGGTAGAAAATTTATGTGAGAGCAGTTTAGACAACGTTTTAAGCCAACAAAGTTCCCATTGTATTTTAAATCTTACAATGGGAAAGCGTTTTTAAAATAATTTTTACAAAATGCCAAAAAGCGAAGAGACACATTCTGTCTTTTTTAAACATGTTTTTATAATTTTAAGAGTTAAAAAAAAAATTACACATTTATAAATGCATGTGTGTGCAATTTCCACTACATAAAGGGATTAGTTTTTGTTCACAATTATTGATTAGTTTTTTACCATAGTAATATGGAAACACCACAAGCTTCAAAACTGGTATTACTTTAATTTTTTAAATGAAATGTTAAAAGATAATGATATAATAGAAAAATATATATTTTTACAAATTCATTTTTCATTATTCTTATTGTTTAACTTGTCTTTGGTTTGCAATATTTTCTAAAAAAGTGAGATTTATGATTTATTAGAAAGTATTGTTTAATCCTTTTGATAAATGAGTGAAGTTGAGTTTCCTCTTTTAAATCTTATAATGAAAGTTTTTAAAAAAATGTTTTATAAAATGTCAAAAAGTGACATATTTTGTATTTTAAATCTAAATGCGTACAAACTTTTAAACATGTTTTCACAACTTTTTTGAATTGTAAAATAATATTTATTTTTATTATATATACTTGAAAATGCATGTTAATACAATGTCTTTTACATAAATTGATTAATTTCCTTATACAAAACTAATTAATAATAATAAATAACACAAGTTTCAAAATACTATACTTTATTCATTTTTAAATTGTAAAAAGATAAAAATGAATATAGAAAATTAAATTATATAACTTATAAATTTAGATCTTTTTAATTAAAGTCTTTTAAGTATTTTTATTGTTATATAAGTGTAATAAATTATAATAAATTGTTAAAGTTTACATTAATTAATAATATTTTGGTTAATAAAATGTTTCATTTACATCAGAAGTTCTAAAAATCACTAGATTTGTATGTTAAATTAAATAATGATTTTTCATGTTAATAATAAAAAATGAAAAATAAAACTATAAAATATTATTAAAATCTCATTTATTATATAATATGAATATTTAAATTTAACTATACTAAAATTTAGCTTTTATTTTTATTTTGAAAGTGAAATATAGGTTTATAAGTATAATAAACAAATTTGTAAATAGGAGCATCGAGGATAAAAACCATTCCCTTAGAGTGCCCTGCACAACACATTAGATCTCAATTTCAAAAACTTTGGTTACAATAGACCTTCCTAGCCTTTTACAATGCCCAAAAATTATAATGATCGGAGGCTTATCTCCAAGCTTTTTGAGCATAGGAATAAAATCTTAAATCAAAATAAATAATTTGTCTTTTTAGGTCCGATAGATCATTATTTGGTCTCAGTGGACGTTAACCACCATCATCATCATCATCATCAAAAACTAAAAGTGGCAGAATTTATTTTTTATATATTTAGAAACAAATGTTTGTGCAAGATCCTCAATATAAATGGATATGTTTTTGTTTTTTTTAACTCTTAGTTGGGTTTTTAACATATAACATTGAAACAACACAAACTTCAGATTTGATATTACTTTAATCTTTTAGAAAATAAAAATTATAATAATGGAAAATTAGATCATATAAAATATAATATCTATTAAATAATTAAAATAATACTAAAAATTAATTAATATAATTTGTAATGTTAAACTATTAACAAAAGTTAATTTCTAATGCTAGTCTCATTTAGAGTTTCTTCATTTAGAGTTTCTCCATATTAATTTGAACAAAACACTATTAATGAAATAAAGTTATAAAGCTTACAACCAATGAAGTATAGTGCTCACCAAAACAAGCCATTTTAACACCACAATTTTACTTTTATATTTGTTTTTTCATGAAGTTTTTAATTGATCAACTAGTTGGCTACGTGTGAGTAGTTCAAACTTCAATTTAACTATATTTAACTAAACAGCTAATATTAATTATGTAAAACTTATTTACTATTATATTATTTTAATAAACTACTTAATATAATTTTTAAACAATGTATATTTATTATAAAAAATATTGATATTTAAATTTTATTTTTTTTGTAGGCAAAGGTGTTACTCTTTGCTTTCTATTTCTTCAAATAAAAAATGTACATCAAAATTGGTGGAGCCTTCCACTCGCCCACTTGGGGAAACCGCGTGGAGCATCCACCTGAAGTTTTTAACCGCCAACCAAAAATAAAAGGACCATAGTCTGTTTATCCAAGCTAAATACACTAGACAGTCTTTCATAGTTCTGATTCTACTGATATGCATATGGCTGCTGTCTATCTCTAAACTTTGAAACTTGTCTATCTTATCTATATTATGCATATTCATCAAAAGGGAAACATAACTAAAATTACTCAGTTGTTGCCTCTGGACTCTGGGAAGTATCCTTGTTGCCCTGCTATTGTCCTTCTTTTAGCATCTGCTGAATCTCGTCCATCTTTTTCTCCTGCATCTCCAAAGTGATCTGAATAATGCAAAGCTCCCTCCTCAAATTTGGGACTCCCTGTGCCAATTCTGCCATCTCAGTTGCTGCTTGCTCCAGGGCCTTAGCCAATAACCTCTTCATAACCCAGTAGATATGGAGAGACTGTTTAAACATTGACATTCTACCTCTAGTGTTGCCAGGATCATGGATAAGAAATTCCCAGTCTTCCATCTCAGAATCCGACTGAGCTTGAACGGCTTCCTCCTCCATGTTCTGAATAATTCTCCTAATTCTGGGGCAAGTGTTCTGAGAATAAGCCCTCTCAGCTTGCTGGACTTTCTTCTCCATCATCTGTCTCATCCTTCTTCCTGGACCCCTACTCTGTTCGCGTCTTCCTCCCCTTACTCCTCAGGCTCTGTTCGCTCCACTGCCTCTCCAATTACTTGGTTTCGGCTCGCTTTCCGCTTGCCTGTTTCTCAGCTGACGACCTCTGTGCATTACCCTTCTTCCTCGCTGGCTCCGTTGATTGTCACTGATATGTTGCTGCTCCCATTTATCTTTGCTTTTGCTTCGCATCCTGTCTGCATCCTCCTCAGAGTCGTCAAGGATCTCGTATATCTCTTCCACTTTCTCCTCTTTCATCACCCCTTTACCTTTCCTGTCTTTTTCTCTGCCGCGCTCAGCTTCCATTTCTTCGGCAATCTTAGCTAGCTTCCTGGTCTCCATAGTATAGCTCGCCAGGAATCAGTTTTGCTTCGCTCTGGAACTACTTGCCGTCCCTACTCCTCCTATCCCTCTGTGGGTTTCAATGACCTTCTTCCATTGCCGAGTCCCTTGCTACTGAGCCTTTATAGAACTTCCTGCCCCGCTCCTCCTACCTATCTGTTTATCCTTACACTTCCATCTGTTAATTCTGCCTTCGCCTTTCCTATCAACTGTCCTGCTAGTTTGATTTCCATTTATGGACACTGACATATCCTTTCTTCCTCTCCGTCGATTCTTAACTATGATTGGAGTGCTATAAGGTTGATTTTTCCTCACCGTTTTCGCACATTCCAAATTTATTCTCGCATGGTGATCTATGATATCTTCCCGAAGCCATCTCTGACAATTATTAAATGTTTGAGCCTATTTCTCCATATCATCTGTCTGTCGCATGAATACTAAGATTCGCGTGTGTAACCTATTCATGATTTTCTTTCGATGCTTGGTCATGGTCATTATTGATAATGTTGGCCAGCTCCTCCCATTCTCCGCTGGGTCGTACCTTCCTCCACTGGCTGTTGACCTTGCCATCTCAGCCTTTGCAACCCCAGTTCGTGAGGAAATCCGCCGCTCGATTCCCATTCATTTTCACATGATTAAAAATCTTGTATTCAATTCCTTTCAACAATTCTGCTATCTCTTGGATGATCCCAACCGTTCGCCAGTTGTTGGTGACCTGTTCCCAATTCTTCCCATTATTTAGCTTCTTCAAGATTTCAATTGCCATCTGGGAGTCCCCCTCAATCTCCAGATTTATGTAGCCATTGCGGATCGCAATTCTCAGCCCTTGGTGGACTACCCATAGCTCAGCCTCATTGTTTGTCATCTCTCCACCCCACTCTGCATAGATCCACCTGGTATTTTTCTAGTTATCGTGGAAGATTCCTCCGAATCCAGCATTACCTGGGTTCCCCTTCGATGCCCCGTCGAAGTTTAATTTTATAAAATTGTCTTTGGGGTAAACAAACTTGTCCTGGCTCTGGTGTCTTGCATTAATCCTTTCCGGCTATTTGTTATGGACCATTTCATATTTTAGATTTAGATTTTTGAGGATTTGCTCCTCACCCTGCTCCGATTTCTAGTCCTCCATATCCCACCTTTCGACCAAGATTGTTTCTCTAGTTAAGTTCACAACCCTTTTCCATATTTTTTCCGAATTCTTAACTTTGTTCTAGAAAATTCTGCGATTTCGTTCTTTCCACACCATCTAAAGAACAAAACCTGCTATGAGATCCCAGGCTCTCCGAAAAACTCTACATTGGAATTTCTCTTTCTGCCACAGGAAAATTACTTCATTTGTTTCTTTCGGATACTTTTCAGGTTTGCGGAATAACCTCCCTACTTCCCTCCATAGATTCCTAGTATATCCACAATTGATTAATAGATGTTCCTGTGTTTCCGTCTCTCTATTGCACAAATAGCATCTTGAGGGTCCATTGAAGCCTTTCTTTTGAAGCTTATCCCATGTCAGGATCTTATGTTTGGCTACCAACCATGCAAAAATGGTAATTTTTGGCCACCAGTTTTTACCCCAAAAGACTTTCCAGTCTTGGTTTCTTTCCATGACATCCTGTTGATCTGTCAGGTAGTATGCCTCTTTGACTGTGAAGGTTCCTTTCGTTGATTTCCCCCATCTAATGATATCCTTCCTTGTTCTCGCCTTTACTTTCCTGGATTCAACTTCTTTCATAAAAGCCTCCTGTTGTTCCTGATCTATCTCTATGCCCCAATCCTCCAGTGGTGTCCATTTCTGCCAAATCCCATCGAGTTCATTTTCTTTCCAATAGTCTTTGACATATATGTGGTTATCACCTATTATGTTTTGTACGCTCTGTATTCTTTGGATGCTGCTCATTTTCTCCCTTTGATGCCAGTTCTCATCCCAAAATTTGGCTTCCCCTCCACCTCTGATTTCCCAGAAAACATTTTTGCCTACTATGTCTCGATTTTGGCTAACTAACTCCCAAATTGTCGATCCTTTCGGGGTTTCCTGCATGTGTTAAATATCCTTCGTTGAGTCTGGCATATTGTACTTGTGTCTCCATAATTTCTTCCATAAGTCGTTACCCCCTCTCAACCAGCGCCACCAGAGTTTTGCACCGAGAATTTTATTGAGTTTACCCGGGTCTCGTAGGCGCAACCCTCCCTCCTCCTTATGTTTTGTCAGATGCTTCCAGGAGACTAATGCCCACTTCTTCTGATTAGATGACCCTCCCCAAATGAACTTCCTTAGAATTTATCTGATCTTGGTACAAACCCCTTGAGGTACTGCCATAATCGAAAGAGGATATATGGGGATTGCTTGTAAAACGGATTTAACCAGGACAATCCTTCCAGTGATGTTTAAGGTTCTGAAAGTCTAGTTAGCCACTCTATTTTTTAGTTTCTCTAGGATTCCCTGCCAATTCTTCAATCTCTTAGAGTTATAATCCAGTACATTTCCCAAATATTTCGTTGGGAGATCCCCTTGCTTGAAACCGAGCATCCTGGTCAGGTGTCTTTTGACTGTCTCCACTATATTAAATATAAAGGTGCAGGATTTTTCCTTGTTAATTTCCATCCCAGAAGCCTCCGCAAATAAGTCTAGAGCCTTTTTCAGATTTCTCACTTCCTTTACAGTTGGTTCCCCAAACATCATAATGTCGTCAACGAATTGTTGGTGAGTTATTGGCAATTCATTACCCCACAGTCTTAGTCCTTTGATGTTGTCAATTATTCTTTCTTACTTAAGATACCTACCCAAGCCTTCTGCAGAAAGAATAAACAGGAAAGGAGATATGGGATCACCTTGTCTTATTCCTCTGGAGGCCTTAAAGGTTTTCGAGGGAATTCCATTAACTAATATTGAGAAATTGGGAGTTGATATACAGTTGAGAACCCACTTTATCCATCTGTTACTAAACTTGAAGCTTCCCAGAATTTCTTCTAAGTATTGCCAATTAATTCTATCATAGGCTTTCGACAAATCTAGTTTTATCATCATTCCTTTTTGTTTCTTAGTCTTCATAGAGTGGATTACTTCTTAAGTAACCACTAACCCATCTAGAATTTGTCGTCCTTCCACGAAGCCAGTTTGTTCAGGGGATATCAGCTTTTCTAACAGAGGTTTCAGTCTTTTAGCCATTAGAGAGGAGATTATTTTGTAAATCACATTGCAAAGGGAAATGGGTCTAAAACCCTTAGCATCCTCCGAGTTATCATTTTTAGGGATCAAGGTGAAAAAAGTAGAGTTAATAGCAGGCCATACCTTTTGGTTCATCCGAGATTCCTCTATCAATTCCAGAATTTCCTTACCCATGAAATGCCAACCTGCTTGATAGAAATCAACCGTAAAGCCATCCGGACCAGGAGCAGTACCTTTCTTCATGCTCATCACCACTTCCTCCACCTCTTCCAGACTAGCCGCTCTCATTAAGGCTCTATTCTGGTCATCAGTTACCATCCTGGGTATGGCCATACAGATTTGCCTAATCGCTTCAGATCTGTCCAATTGGGATTTAGTTAGTATTCCTTTGTGATAATCCATCAATACTCTTTCAATCCCTTCCTGTTCAACAATCCTCTCTCCATTCTCATTATTGATAGAAAATATTCTGTTCCTCTGTCGATGGTGAACCAATGTTTGGTGGAAAAATCGGGTGTTCCTCTCCCCTTCCCTGAGCCATTTTATTCTGGACTTCTACCTCCATAAAACTTCTTCCTGCTTTCTCCTCTCTTCCAGTTTTCCTAATATTATTCCTTCTTTTTCGCTATTTTCCTCTATTCTTGCTTCATTTATTATCCTTTGTTGTAACACTTCCATTTCTTCTTCCAGTTTTTGTTTCTCCTCCATAATGTTTCCAAATTCTTCCTTATTCCACTTTTTTATCCTCTCTTTTAACTCTTTTAACTTGAGCTGGAAGGTATGCATTTTACCTCTCCCCTGAGCTGTGCTTTGCCTCCACCACTCCTCCATCTTACCTACAAAGTCCGGGTGTCTAAGCCAAAAAGCTTCAAATCTGAAAGGCTTTTTGATGATATTTGCCTTAATATCCACTTCCAGTCTGATCGGCCAATGGTCAGAACCAAGAGATGGCATGATCTTTGCTTCTATAAATACATCTCTATTCATTATTGTTTCTGATACTAAAAATCTATCCAATCTGGAGGCTATCTGGTTCTTACCCCCTCTCTTGTTATTCCATGTGTAGATCCCATTGATAGTTGATATATCAACCAGTCTCAAGCCTTCTATCATATCATTAAATAATTCCATACTTTGGTCTGTTTTCCTTATGCCTCCCTTTTCTTCTTTTAGGGACTGGATTGCATTAAAATCACCTCCTACTATCCAGGCTGTCTCCGGATAATGTTTCCGAGTTGTTTGTAGATTCTTAAAGAAAATTTCTCTATCTCCCGGAGTATGTGGACCATACACTCCTAAAATTATTACCTTCTCTTTTGTCCCTGCTATTCTTCCTGAACCTGTAAGGATTCTGGACATGCTGGTCCAATTCTCAAAAATTATTTCATTTGGATTCCACAGTATTGCAATGCCTCCAGCTGAGCCAATTGCATCCTATCCCATGACTTCATATTGGAGTTTGCTATTTTTGATTATTCCTTCCATCTGTTGCATGGTAATTTTTGTTTCTTGTAGAATCATAATACTTGGTCTTTCTTTTTTTAGTTTCTCCTTCATATATCTCTGCTTACCCTTGCTGTTCATCCTTCTAATGTTCCAGTTGATAATAATCATTTAAAACTATTGGAAGGGAAGGAAAATACCTCAGATAGAGGTATCACTTTACCTGAGTTTATCAAAATTTCACCAACTGTTTGAATCGTTTCATTCATTGTTTTTCTTCCTCTTTTCCTGCTACTTTTGCCAGACCCGCCTACTCCCAGCTGTTCTTTCCCCTATTCTCCTGTTGTAGCCTCCTGATTATCCATATTCCCCTTATTCCTTTCTTTATACTTTTGAAAAGCTTCCTTATATATTTGTTTTTGTCGGTCTGGGATGAATCTTTCATCCAAGTTTTTCCATTCATGGATTAATTGTCTCATACTTCTTTCTTCCTCTGCCTCGTTTTCCTTTTGATTCTTCGTCTCCATTTGATTCTGGTTAGTTTGTATTTCTATTTTTTCAGCTGATTCTTCTCTGCTCGTTTCTCCTTGTTCTGCCCCTTTTTCTCCTGTTTCCTGAAAATTTTCCATAGGTCCATTATCTAGGTCTTCACCCTCAGCCACATTGTCTTCTTCTTCTTCATTATTATTCTGTAGTATTTTAAACTTGTTCTGACTTTCAATGCTTGGTGATTTTGTTTGTATCTGCACTCTTGTTCCTTCTCTGTTTGGTTTCGTTTTTCTGTTAACCTGTTGGAAGCCTTTATCTATCTCCTTCGTTCTCTCTGCTTCCTTATGTTGTTCTTCTGTTTTTCTTATGTAATCTTCTTCCTTGTTTAGAGGGCATTGCCTGACTAAGTGGCCGTATTCAGGGCACTGCCTGCACCTGAAATGGATATGCTCATAGTCTAGTGGCTGTTGCCAAACTGAGTCATGGTATTCCAACTCGATATGTTCTGGAAGAGGTTCAACTATATTCATGTAAACACAAATCCTTGCATAAGAAGTGTACTTACCTCTCCTTGTTGTGTTTTCTACCTTGACAAAGGCACCGATTGTGTTGTCGATCCCTTCCAAAATTTCAGGGTTCCAAAATTCTACTGGTAATCCAAACAATCTGACCCAGATCGGGGCTTCCAGCATCTTTTCATTGTCAGGATTGTATCTTTCCTCCCAAAATTTCATGAACATGCCTGCATTATTGATGAAATATGGCCCTTCCTCAAAAACCCTCTCTTTATCCTCTAGATTTGCGAATATAGCAGTGAAAAAACCCTTTGCTCCCAGTTTCAATTCTATGTGTCCTTTTGGTTTCCACCTTTGATAGATCCACCTGTATAGTTCTCTTTCATTAGGCCAGTACCCTACAAACTTACAGATCAGGGCATGGTCTTTCATATAACTGTTGTATTCCTCCAGCATATTGTTGGGTATTACATATCTGCGTTTCTTGTCTGCCCTCGGTAAACATTTTCCTCCTGTCTTCATTTTCCACAGTTTACCCATCACCGGTGCTTCCTTATTATTCGCCCTAGCCTCATTTTGGATGCCACTGTTGCTTGCCTCTCCTGCAACTATATTTTTAAAGGAGGGGATCTCTCCCCTCCCCTGCTGGTTATCCATTTTTTCCCTCAACACTCACTGTTTTGAGGATCTACAACATCTGCGTGAGGGATAATCTTCTTCTTCGTTCTGCTCTGATTCCCCTGCACTAGCCCTTGACCTTGATTCGTCCAACCCGCCCTGCTAATCCGCCTGCCAGGTCTGCAAACCCTAGCCCGCTGCTCGCCGCATTCTCCGCTCATTCCGCACTCAAGCTGAGATCGTCAAATATTGATATTTAATATTATTATTTAAAAACTACATAAAAATATTGGTAAAGGATATCGATATAATAGCTTAGTGTAATTAATTTTTTATTTATAATAAAAATAATCTCGATAATTTTTCTTCCTTTAAAATAACAACCTTAAAACATATATTATAAATGAGGGAAATATTTTTTTATTTAAAAAATTAATGTTAAAAAAACTTATTATATTAAGTATGATTCTAATTTTATTTTTAATTTTTTATGGTTAGATAAAGATTTTATTTTATCTAATAGATACTAAGAAAATTATGAAATGCTGGTTTGGAATTTCTTTAGGCTCAAGCTAATCAAGTTATACAATTCTAAGATATAAAAATTTATAATGGTAAGTGAAAATCTGAAGAGATGACTTGTATTCATGAATTTGAAAACAATGCGATAGATTATTTGATACTTGATATCTACATATACAATTAAATAGTAAATTTTAGTATCATAAATGACGATGACCTTTAGTAAGATTATAAACCTATAACACTATCTCTAAACTTTTACATGCAAACAAATTAAATAGAAGAGAGCTCTAATAACATTCTTCTAATGAATTTAAATAATGAATTATTATATTATCAATTAAGGATAATATTGAAGAGATTTTTCATAATAATATGACAACCCTCTTTACTTCCATTAACAAGATCTCTAAAAAGCTATTGCATAAAGTGTAGAATATATTAATCTGAACCTTGGGTATGATAAGGAGCGTAAGATTACAAGAAAATCCAATGATATTTATTCTAGTGCAACCCTAAAACCCAATAGTAGAGATATGTACAAAGCCCTATTTAAAATTTAAAAAGTGCTACATAAATAAATATTATTAGCAGCTTTTACATATCTGTATTTTAGATCCTAAGAAAGGTAAATTCTAACTTATAAAACCAGAGATAATAATATGATTCCCCTAAGGTACTAGAATTTGCACCTTAAAAGCATTTAGGAATCCAATATTATTATGTAAAACATTCAAACCATTTTTACACATGAAGAAGTTTTACTTAAAGAGAGATTTTGGGGTTAAGTAGGTTAAAAATGGAAATATAAGGGAAAGTTCTACTAAGAAAATATCGTGGAAATTAGAGAGTCTATCCTCATCCATTATATTCACAAGATCTTTAATTCAACAATCAAGTAGGGTTTCCATAGACCTTAGACTCAATGGCCCATTTTTCAAAAGTAAGGATAAAACCAATCTATCTACTAACGTGACTATTATGATTAGCCTTATTTTAGCAAATTTATATGGAATTATTCTAGAAAAGAAGATCAATATATGGCTAGTTAGCCATGGAAAATGAGCTAAACTCCAATCTATATTTAGGAGCTATTATTCAATTGTGAATTACCTTATTACACTTATAATCATTATGGAGGAGTGCCAGAATATTAAAACATTTTATTTTATTTTTTATGTTGCTTCATTGATTTTAAAAAACATTTGACACATTTCCTAGAAGTAACCATTGGAATACTTATTAAAGGAGTTAAAAGTCCCTTTCAAGTTGGTGATAATTGTTATAAGGTTGCATGATAATATTATTACCAATTTTAGGAACACTAAGTGTTGGTTGAAAGAAATTAATTATAATACATGAATCAAGAAAGGTTTCCCCTTGTCCCCTATACATTTTGGCATATACATTGACTAGTTATAGGTTTTTTTGGAAGTAGGATTTGCCAACACACCCAATCCATAAAATACCATGAATGTTACACTAGAGCGTTTGTCACAACATATCTAACAATAATAGAATTAATCTATACTATGAGGGTTAATTTCCTTAGATTCCATATTTATTAATTATCATTCTCTGCATTTGCATGTAATAGATAAAATGAAGAAAATGGGAAACAATAAAATAAAATCACACACCAACCAAAATTAACACAAAATATGCTCTAGGGAACCCTTACAAGAGAAAACCCAACTAGAAGGTGAGGCTACTCTACTCTCTCTTTCTATGGAATAGAAATAACACAAGCAAAAAATGAGAAGGAATTATCTATGGGTTACTTGAGACCTATGACTTGATATGCTACTACAAACACTAAACCACCTAATTTATTCTCTTCCACTCCCAAATTGTTCTACTCTACTATGGAACAAGATACAATTGACATAAAATTAAAACCCCTTATCCTCCTAGAGGGTAAGTTTTAAGATAGCCTAATACCTAACTATGGGCAAGGTTTGACTCCCAAAATTCTTAATTAAAGTTACAATGTTGGCCCTTTTAGAGTCTTATTCATAGTAATCACATGGCTAGCCCCTTTTCCATGAGTAATGGTGGGTGGTATAGCACCCTTTGTGGTGGTCAAACACGATAGGTCAACTTGTGAGAGGCACAAAATTCGCATACAATCTTAAATTGAGGAAATTATTACACAATCACAAGGTACTAATGTGTATAATATAGACCCTTAGTGAAAAGTAAATCTAAGACACATTTGTTTTTCATTTAAGGCCTCAAAATCACTCCAGAATTTTTTCCCCTAATTTTCCAAATTGGGACCATCATTAAAATTGACATTACAAGATAATTCATCTAATGTTTCCACTCTAAAATAATTGATATGGATGAAAAATAATATAATGATCTAATCTATATCACAACTTTAGATAAAATAACCATCATCCTTCTTCTTTAAGTTGAAAATGTTATTATTATGCCAAGGATTCCTTATGATCTTGTCAAGAAATTGAAAAATGTATATGATTTTTCCTCTAGTAAAAGTATCATTGTTAACATTGATAAAACAAATGTTATGGAAACCCTATCCAAAAACAACAGTAACGATAATTTCATATATGAAAATAATGACTTGGAGGAAGTGAATTCATACAAACATCTATAACATTGAGAAAATAAAAAATGGAGAGTGGATAACTTATTATGGAGTTGAAAGCAATTGAAAATCGGTGCACCATTAACTTTGGGATAAGAATAAATTCCTCTTTAAGACTCTTTTTACCCCTATTATTTTATATGGTTATGAATTTTTGGGGCTTCAACATCTCTAGAGAATTGTAGAGAAAGCTAAATTAATTCCAAAAACATTTCATAACATATAGTCTTAAAATTAGAGGTAGTACACTATATCCTATTATTCTCACATAAGCAAGTCTTTCTCCCATTGAGATCATCATCATGACTAGTTACGTAAGCTATAAGAATGAGATAAACAACATGGAAGATAAGAGGCTTCTTAAGGTTTCCTCAACCTCTAGTGAAAAGCACCTACAACTCATGTGGCGGTGGCATAAAGATGTCAAACCTAGGATGAATCCTTAGGGTATCAAAGAAGAGATTTCCTTGACGAGTAGAAACAAAATATAAAAAATATTTCATCTAAATTTAAGTATAAATTTCATATGATAAAGAATTGGAGTAGTGGAAAAAAATTAAGATACTATAAGGAGGTGATAAATGCTAATCTAGAATATAAAAAGCATATGTTTGTTCTAACTAGTATAAAGAAAAAAATTAATGTTGTCAAAATAAAATCAAACTTTTTTTCCAGTGGGCGTATATATATGAACTTTAGATGGAAGGAGGTTTGTTGACTTTCTTTTTTAATTGAAGGCCTAGATTGATTCTCAAGGGAATATGCTTAGCATATGCTTAGTTGTAATTTTTATCAACGGTTGTAGCCTATTATAGATTTTTTTAGGTTTCGTTGACTTTTAATAAATTTAAAAAATTATATTCATGCCACGTGGCTCTCTACCCACCAATTTCGTAGGGATTTGAGATTATTCCAATTCTAATAAGTTTTTCCATGATAAGTTCCGCATTATAATTTATAAAATTCATTTATGTATAAGAAAATTTTATTTAGCAAAATGGTTCATTACTTTTAATAAATTTAAAAAATTAGATCCATGCCATGTCGCTCCCCGCCAACCAATTTCCTAGAGATTTGAGATTATTCCAATTCTAATAAGTTCCTCCATTATAAGTTCCACATTATTATTTATAACATTCATTTATATATAAGAAAATATATAACAAGTTATTTTCCTATGTCTTCACTATGGTGCAAATAAATTCCATCCATTATGGTGCTAAGATCTCCCTCAACATGTTCAAAGATCAAATTGTTTACTCCAATCTTCTACTCACGCTGGAAGAATGTGGGCTACAATTTGTCAATGCTACATATTCTTTGATTAATAGAAAATTTTTGCATACCATACATAACAAGGTATTTAATTATCAATTTTTGAAATATATCATACATTAAAAATGTTATGAAATCAGCTCACAAAAATATAGAAAAGAGAGATAAATGCCTTAGAATTTAGCCTCTTTGAGGGGACAACCTCCTTTACATTACACAAACGAACAATTCTTTGATGATACAAATGACAAGGCCTCCTTTCTATATATAATAGTTTAAGGGGTCATACTATAATCAAAGCCGACATAACAATAATAATGTAAGGGCACAATAATAACAATAGTGGGCTTCTATGGGGCACAATAATAACAATATTGCAACTACATGGGTACAACAATATAATAAGGGGGTCATACTAATAACAATAAGGGGTTACACTAGTAGTATAGGGGCCTAACATTCCCCTCTCCTTCAAAAAGTGTTGTCCTCAATGCTTGAGTAGTTCTTGATGATTCTGTATAAAATTCATGTCCTCCCATGTGGAATCTCCAGCGGGTAAGTTCTTCCACTTGATGAGATACTATGAAATTGATCGATTTCGTAGCTGTCAGGTTCTTGTTTCTGTGACTACTCTAGGTTCCAATATGATTTTTCCTTCATCTTCAAGTTCTAGCAATATTGTTTGAATTGGGATATTCTGCAATTTTTGAATGAGTGTCCACACTTGTTTGTCATTCTTCCATTCATACCTTGCTTCATTTATCCAATCTGGTTCGATAATAGAAATAGCACAAGACAATGCTTCCACATCCTCATCCTTTCTTGAGAGTGCATCTGCAACAAAAATTTTCTTCCCTTTTCTGTAGATGATGTTAAAGTCATAACCCAACATATTTGTGACGCATTTTATCTATTCTTCTAAAGATAATATTTGTTCTAAAAAGTATTTAAGGCTATCATGATCCATTTTTACTTTTAAGTGTCTTCCCATTGAGTAAGGTCTCCATTTCTTAAGTGCATGTAGTATTGACAACATTTCCTTCTCATAAATAGCTTGCTTGAGATGTAGCCATTAAAATACCCTATCACCTAAATCAAAACTTTTTTCACTACGATTTTGATCTACCTGTTGTTTCATTTGATTCTGCACCAAAGTGGCGTTATCCTTTAAAAGTTGGAGAACTTGGTGTTGATGCTCGATGTGATATTTCACTGCTTGAACCTTTTTCTTCTTGATATTTCCTTCTATCTTAGGAGTTTGAGGAGTGGTAATTTCTTCCAATGCTTTACAAGATATGGTCAAACTCATTTCTTGATGCTCGATCTGATCTTTCACTTCTTGAACATTTTTCTTCTTGATATGCCCTTCTATCTTGATAGTTTGAGGAGTGGTAATTTCGACCGATGAATTACAAGATATGGTTAGATTCATTTCTTCTTTCTCATTGTGATCTTTCACTTCTTGCACCTTTTTCTTCTTGATATGTCCTTCTATATTGAGAGTTTGAGGAGTGGTAATTCTTTCCAATGCTTTAGAAGATATGGTCTGATTCATTTTTTCTTTCTCTGGGGTTGGGTTATGGTGTATATCCTCTTCTTTTGATGTTTCTTTATCCTTTTCTTCCACCTCTTCATACTCTATGTAAAATAATTTCTTCTCAGCACACTTATGACCTTTAGTGCACTTGCTATCACAATTGTAACAAAGCCCTTTTTCTCTTTTTTCTTCCAATTGTTGTGGTGTAACCCTTGTAGGTTTTGGAAGGCTAGAAGAACCAACACTTCCATCTTGATAGTTGTGAGGGGTAGACTTCCTTGTTCCCATAATTTTACTTTCCAATATGTCACAAAGCCCTTTTACTCTTTCCAATTGTTGTGGTGTTGCTCTAAAGAAGGTGTTTCTCTTTGTATCCTCATAATGTGCTATCATTTCCTCCATGAAAATTGATCATGTAACAAGTTGTTTACGAGAACAAAGCCTTTCATACCATAAAAATTGATCCGGTTCTAAATATGAAGATGCAATACATACCTTTTGTAACAATGGTACACCATGTAGATTAAAATATTGCTCCATTTGAAGTATCCAATTTACCGGATCCTTGCCATCAAACTTCCTCATCTTGCTTTTTCTTGATTTTAGGAGCTAGATCTTGAAACAACTGTAAATCTGTCCTTTCGGATCTTTAAGTTCTGAAATTGTGACATGTAGTAGCCCTCTGTGTCCTCTTTCCAATTCCACCAGTCTGATCCAAATTGGATTCTCCAAGAAAGAGTTATGCACAATCTCCCAAGATGACCTGATTATAGACCTTTCTAGAAGAGCGAACTTGT
>APFE030902371.1:149696-166144 GCA_000404065.3 Pinus taeda | reverse complement strand
AATTAGACTCTACAACAGAGGAGGAATCAGAAGAGGAAGAGCCACAAACTCCAAGTATGAGAAGATTAGTTCGAGAAAGAAGGCAACTAAAAAGGTATAGTCCATCTACTTTCTATTCAAATTTTGCTTTATCTATTACTAATTATGATCCCAAAACTGTGAAGGAAGCAGTTGATTCAGAGGATGGAAAACTTTAGAAAGAGGCCATGGTTGATGAAATGGCGTCTTTGCACAACAATGAGGCTTGGGATCTGGTGGAGTTGCCAGCTGGAAGGAAACTCATTAGCAGAAAATGGGTGTTCAAAAAGAAGACAAATGCAGAAGGAAAAGTGGAGAAATATAAAGCTCGGTTGGTAGCAAAAGGTTATTCCCAAGTTCCAGGAATTGATTTTGGTGATATTTTTTCTCCTGTTGCCAAGGTAACTTATATTAGATTACTTTTATCTATTGTTGTTTCTTTTGATTTTGAGGTAGAACAGATGGATGTGAAGATAGCATTTCTTCACAGGGATTTGGAAGAGGAGATCTACATGAAGCAACCTGAAGGCATTGCGATGAAGGGTATGAAAGAACTGGTATGAAAGTTAAAGAAGTCTCTTTATGAGTTAAAACAGTCACCAAGGATTTGGTATAAAAAATTTGATACATTTATACGGGGACTTGGCTTCACTAGAAGCAAAGAAAATCATTGTAAGTATTTTAAATTAATTGGTGACCTTGTTATTTATCTGGTCTTGTATGTGGATGATATGTTGCTAGTTAGAAATGACAAAGAAATTATCGAGGATTTGAAGACCCAATTATCCTCCAAATTCGACATGAAATATCTTGGTGTTGTAAACTATATTTTGGGCATGGAAAGTAAAAGAGATCGAGAAAAGAGGAAGCTCTGGTTAAACTAGAGGAAGTATGTTGAGACAATACTACAAAGGTTTAATATGTAGGATAGTAAACCGGTGGAGGTTCATATTCCTGTAGGTGTGAAGTTATCTGCTGAACAGTGTCCCAAGACACAAAAAGAGGAAGAGGGCATGTTCCATGTTCCATATGCAAGTGCAGTCAGTAGCCTAATGTATGCAATGGTCTGTACTAGACCAAACATTGCACATGCATTGGAAGTATTAAGCAAGTTTATGTCAAAACCAGGGAAGGAGCACTAGACAGTAATGAAGCAGGTTTTCAGGTATTTGCATGGCACTAGTGATTATGGTTTGTGCTACTAAGGAAGAGCAGGATTGGACAGAATTTTGGATATTCGTGGCTTTGTTGATGCAGACTGGGCTGGAGATCTGGATCAAAGAAGATCTACAAGTGGGTATACGTTTAACCTATTTGGAGGTGCAATCAGTTGGATGAGTAAGAAACAATATGTAGTGGCACTATCAATTACAGAGGCAGAATACATGGCAGCCACTCATGCAAGCAAGGAAGTAGTTTGGTTGCAGAGATTTTGTTCAAATATGGGGTTAGTACAAGGAGCTATAAGGATAGGTTGTGACAGCCAAAGTGAAATTTTCTTGGCAAAGAACCCCGCATATCATTCAAAGACAAAGAACAATGATGTTTAGTATCACTTTGTGAGGGATATGATAGAAGACAAAAAGGTGTTGCTGGTAAAGGTGGACACTTTGAAGAATAATGCAGATGCATTGACAAAATCTATGAGCTCTGAGAAGTTCTCTTGGTGTAGAGAGACAATGAGTGTTTCAGGGCTGGAAAAATGACTAAGCTTTTGTGGCCCCCTATGGAAAGAAAACAACAAGTGGGAGAATGTTGGGTTGTGTTATATTCTTTCCATGACTAGCCCACATAGTTAACCAGGGGGTTAGAGGGGGGGCAAATCTCCCCCCTTCGTTGTACCAATTGTGTAGTGAGGGGGGGTTCACAGGGAGTTTGAGGGGTACTCATAACCCCACTTGGCTTTGGAACCTATGTTAGGTTGGGCGGACCCACCTATGGTTTTGTGCATGATTTTCGCACATGTTTTTGGATGTGATGGTTTTCTGTCCATGCTATTGGCAACATGTATAAATATGTATTATAACATTGAAAGGAATATAATGAAAAATCAAGCTAGTAGTCCTAGTTTTGGGATCCATGGGGGAAAATCTCTGTGTATATGTGTTTTATGTGTTATGCTCTCGCATTGTTTATTTTCTGTGTTTTAGAATTTTTATGCAGATAATTTCCATATGGGGTTAAGCCCTGCAGAGTGCCAATCTGATAGGTTGAAGGAAGCTAGAGAAAGTGAAATGAAGATGTTGAAAATTGTCCCAATAGCCACTCCCCCATGCTTGAGGTTTTACATGTTCTCATGCAAGCAAGGTATTGTATTGAAGAAGTGAGGAGGGTTTCTAAGATGACTAAGTACAAAGGACCTTGAAAAAAATGGAGCTAATGAGATGATTACTGAAAGAAAAAAAAAACAAAACAAAAACAAAACAAAAAACAAAAAACAAAAAATACAAAAACAAAAAACAAAAACAAAAACAAAAACAAAAAACAAAAAAACAAAAACAAAAACAAAAACAAAAAAGAAAACAAATAAACAAACAAAAACAAAGACAAAAAAAATCTTCAAATCATAAAATAAATTTCAAATCACTCATTACATAATATTTCATCAATCTTTAACAATTTCATGCTCAAGAAGATAAACCTTTTATAAATTTAAGGGGCTCTCCTTCTTTGTAGATAGGAGGATTTTTATGATCACAACAAATGATGAACTAATGAAAAATTAGTTATTACTAACCAAATCCCAAAGTCTTATAGTCATCCAAGTATTACAGATAAGCTTTGCACTTGAGTTTTATTAGTTCATTGTGATCATAGGTCCCACTTCTAAGAAAATTAAATGTTAGATATGATATGAAAAATTAATGATAGAGGACTCAAGGTTACCTTAAGGCCATTCTTCAACAACAAATTTATGGAGTTGGTTTTCACCCTTGACTTCATCCACACATGCTTCCTTTCTATTGTAACACTATAAAATAACCATCATACGTGTAGACAAAAGCCTTGCTTTGGTTGACACTTCTTTAGGTGGAATGCCTCATTTCCCATGAGTGTCCATAGCCCCCATGGGTTTTCCTAGTGATATCACAGGACCTCAGTTCCCGCTACCAGTAGGCATCCATACCCTCGACGGGTTAACCTCTTAAACCTATTTTACAATGAAGGCTCTAGTCACATGTTTCCTACCATTTTAGGTTTAGGTTATGAATATTTCTTTTGCAATTGGTAGATGGGGGATGATACATTTCAGAGTGACTTAGATTACCTACATAATGTCTTAGATGTATAAGGTACTTATAGGTACTCAAAGGACATATATGAATGAGCCATTTTTAATGTGGGATGAATGAGGCTAACCAAAGGATAACCAAAATATACCTAAAGTCCTACTAGACATAGTTTTCATGTTTTCTTCCACTTTTAAGTAGTGTTCCACTATGAATAAAGACTTCCTTAACTCTCTTACAAGGCTTAATAAAGATGCACAAAGATCATGGTTTTGTGTTACAGTTATAGTTTTCAAGTTTATTTTTCATCAGTATCATTGTATGGAGCTCTTAACTTTGTTTTAATCCCCTTGTATACATTGGTAACTATATTTTGAGCAACTATTTTGTATTGATAGTCAGAAATCTATATGAATAAGAAAAATGAAATTCAAAAACAAAAATGGAAACTATGAATAATATGGAATTATCTTTCAATTCAACATTTTATGAAAATGATTGCTTATATCATCTTTGTGAAATAATAGATAAAGCATGAATGCTTCCTTTTTAATAGATTAAGGAAAAAAGAAAGATGTCATGAAATAATCCCTTTAGTGTTCCATTTTGTTGATGAAGATCTATTTTCCACTTTTAAAAAAACATTCTTCTAGTATTTAAGCATCCCAAATGAACAATACCCTTGGATCCTTCTTTTTCTTGCAAAATAGAAAATTGATACCGAAATTCTTGATATTGGTTAGATAAAACATGTACTAAACAATTGGTATGCAATACTCAATGATGTTTCTATGCAGTGATTTCCAACTTTACCTACAATTCCAAACATAATGGTCATAGTTTTCTTTATTGAAAATAAAAACTAGAAACAAATATAAGTAAAAAGAAATAATAACTGGGAAAGAAAAGTAATAGTTGAACCATGCTGTAGTTGGAAAATAGACTTTGTGGCAATCCTCATTAAGATAATATGTAGCTAAAAGAGACCCTCATAGAAATATGTAATGGGAGCATAGATCTTCCATTTTCAACTAAGTACTTTTTAGCTATTAACATCCCCACTTATTGAAAAAAAAATGAGAAATATGTTGCACTCTATGTTATAACTAAGCTAACTAATGTATGCAACATTTATTTATTACCTTACTCTACTTAAGAAAAATAAATTCCTGTCCTCAAGTATAGGAGTATTTCGAATGTAACCATGTGCGTAATAGGCATAAAAATGCATTCATACAGAATTTTAAAATATAATATTCAATGCATCCCTGAGTATGAAGAACTAGTTGCCTTAAAGATGATGTCAAGAAGGAATAATGAAGGAGTGGTATGGCCTTATAGTTGCTTGAAACCAATTTTCAATAAAATGAAAATTCTCTTGGTTTACCTCATTATTTGGGTCATTTAGCATATCCTCCTTTATTGTGTCATGCAGATATTCTAGCATTAATTATCCTTTTGTGTTCTTTTAACGTCTATAAATAGGCATGTCGAAAATTCTTCAATCTTAGGTTCTAATGGTTTCTCTCCATTGGATGTGGTCCATGATTCTTTAATTTCGTCAAAAATATTGCAAGGATGGATATCTTCCTGTGATTCATGATTTTTTGTTCTTCTATCACTCCTGGAGCCGTAGATAAGTTCCTAACTGTTGTCAAGATTTGTTCTACCTGAGAAGTAGATATCCCAGCTTCTGCTAGAATTTGAGAGAGTTCTTCCAAAATCTTGTTCATTCTTGAATAGTGCTTTACTGGTTGTTAATCCCTAACATGTACATGGATTAGTGCATGTAGTTCTTATTAAAAATCTTAAGTAAATAACAATAAAACACAGTTTAAACACAGTTTAAACAAGTGCAAGCAAACCATGTACTCGAAGAGTAATCGTGCTACTAAGATCTTGTTGTCACCAATTTATGTATTCACACAAGTTATGATTCTCTTCTTTTCATGAATTAATCTAAAGGAAACCATGCTTGCAAAGAAAAATAAAAAATGAAGCTTTAGATCCTCCCTTTAATTCTATGCATATGAAAAAGAAACTAGAGAGTCAGTTGGAGACAACCAAACTTTGGAGAAACCCCACCATAGTGGATGTGTGGCTCTTCATTTATGTCTTACCATATTCTGTCCACCCTTATGTCATCCCAAAAATCACTCAAAAACCATTAAAAAAAACAAATCGTTACCTATTATCATTTACAACTCCCCTGCAAAAATGCCAAAAATGTTGGGGCAATTATATGAATGATATAGTGCCACAATATCAAATTATCAACTAGGGATTTGTAATCAGTAGAGATAATACACTATATGTGCTGATAACAGATAATTTCCCATGTATGATGAGTATAGCATAGATAGAAAGCATTCAAAACCAATACTAACTTCCTTGCACAATTTGAAAGTAAAACTCGAAAATAAAATCTTAATAAGTATGTAATCTAATTGTTCTTGCTAGGATAACAAGCTTGTCCAATTACAGGCTCATGAAATGAAAAAATGGATTCAACTATGTTTTCCTATAGCAACCAATTTCAATTAAATTGCCACAATCAAGCATCAAACAAACAATCATTCCTAATCTAATTAGTTTTGAAGGAAGCCATACATTCTTATATAGGAAATGTTAAGTACAACAAGAGTCTTCACATAACAACACATGTAGGTAAATGGTGAGATCTCTATTTTTAACTCTTCTTGTTCTTTCAAATTGGAATTCAATACTTGAATGTGGAGCTTAATAAATAACATTTGAATTCATAAAAATAATGAACTATCACTCATAAATTATTTACATGAAACAAGACTGAAATCATATCAAATAATTAACACTACATAAACAAAAATATATGCATAATAACTATAATAAGAACTTGCCTTGATGGCTTCAATGGGCCCTTGCTGAGCTACAAAGGAATTCTTGAAGAACTTACAGAACTAAGAAATTGATTTACACAAGGAATGTATCAATCACTACTCATATCATTAATTCAAAGACAAATATTACAAAACTTAATGGTTTAGTCACATCTTCAGCATAACACTACTGGAATTATGGATACTTCTCTAACTCTCCAACTTTCTCTAACTCTCTCTCTATGTCTGTGTCTAACTATGTCTAACTTGCTATAATCTACAAGCCTTCTCTTATAGAGGAATGGCATTGCAACATGGCTTAATAGAATAGTAACAAATCACTACAAAATATTACAGTTTATCTCATTTTACATATTTGGCTTCATCCTCATGACATGTAGTGCATAAGGAGGAAGCATATCTCAATTTTTTGTAACAAGATTATCCCTTTTACCAACAATTTCCTTGGCCTCATTGAAGATAATTCGCTCAACCATCAAACCTGGAAGGTAGGGTCTAGTAACAAAATAATATAGCCAATCCATGTGGTACCAAAATAACACAGTCAATGTAGGTGGTACTAGATTAACAAAGGTGTTGGATTGCAGGTACCATATGAACACAGGTCCTAGATTGCTACTATTGGTTCCAAATCACTATGGGTGATGACGGATGATCGCAGGTTCTGGACCACTATTGTTGAAGTCAAATGAGCACATGTACATGGGTGAACATGGGTAAGTAGGTACACGGATAACTATTTTTAGGTAGCTGATTGGAAAATGCAGGGGTATCGGATGAGAACATGAGTACCATATTGACAACATTGTTACTGGATAAGTAGAAGTGCTAATACTAGATCGATAATGTTGGTAATAGATGAGTAGGAGAACAAGTAATGAATCAATACATTGGTACTCGATGAGTAGGAACATGGTATAAACATCTATGTGAGCCAATCCAATTAATTAGAGAGTATAAAGAATCAATAATTCTATTTCTACTACAAGAAAACATAGAAATCACCCTTTGAAATACAATTACCTGATATATATATATATAATATATATATATATATATATATATTATAATATATATAAGGATGCTAAAAGTTATGTTCTTGAAGAAGAGAGGCAAGTGGTGAGTAGGTTTTGAGGTAAAGTTGGTCAAAAATAAAGGACAATATAGGGTATTAAGGGCATAAAAAAGGAGACTCAACAATGTGGTTGTGAAAAAATCAATACAACATCACATTATGACAAACATTGTTGAAACGTGACAATTTATCTAATACTCATTGTCGCAATGTTACATTTTATTGTAATTTATTCAATGTCACCTCTCAAAATTAATAAACACAAGGGATTGATATTATAAACGCAATGGTTTTATAATTAATCCCTTGGGTTTATAATATCAATCCCTTGGGTTTATTAATCTAAGGGTTCATATTCCTAGGGTATAATATTCTTCATAGGTTTTATAGTATTTTTTTATTACTCTTAGGGTTTAATCTAAATCCTTTGGGTTTACAATCATGACCATCCATGGTCAACGATGGTCCAATGTCACAATGTGCCAAAGATTGTCTTAATATGAAAATCAACCATGGTAAAAGATCGCATTGTGACAAAGATCGTATCAGTATGAAAAGCCATGGTCAACCATGCTTATTTTAGGGTTTATAATATTTATCTTGGGGTTTTTAAACCTTGGGTTTATAATATTTATCCCTTAGGTTTCATATTATTCCCTTGAGTTTGTAATCTCTTGGGTTTTTAATATTAATCCCTTGGGTTTGTAATTTCAATCTCTTGGATTTATTAATCTAAGGCTTCATATTCCTAGGCTATAATATTATTCATAGGGTTTATAATATTAATCTTTAGGTTTAATATAAATCCATTGGGTTTATAATCATGGTCAACCATAGTCTAATGTCACATTGCGATAATGATTTTCTCAATATGAAAATCAACCAATGTCACATTGTGACAAGGATTGTCTCAATTTGAAAATCAACCATCATCAACCATATTCTAATGTCTCATTGTGACAAAGATTGTCTCAACCATGGTCAACCATGGTCACATTGTGACAAAGACTGTGTCTTGCTCCAACATCACATTGTCACAACCATGGTCATCCATGTTCAACCATGGTCCAATGTTGCATTGTGACCAAGATTGTCTCAATATGGAGATAAACCATGGTCAATGATGGGTAGCCACTTTCCAATGTCAAATTGTGACAAACATTTTCTCAATATGAAAATCAATCATGGTCAACCATATTCCAATGTCGCATTGTGACAAATAATTAACTTATGGTTTATATTCATTGGGTTTATAATATTAATCCCTTGGGTTTAATATTATTCTCTTCAGTTTATATTATCAATCTGTTGGGTTTTTAATCCCTTGGGTTTTTAGTATTAATCCCTTGGGTTTATAGTATCAATCACTTGAGGGTTTATATACCTTGCAATTATAATATTAATCCCTTGGGTTTAATATTATTCTCTTGGGTTTATAATACCTTTGGTTTCAATCATGGTTAACCATGGTAAATAACCATGGTCAACCATGGTCAAATTATGACAAAGACTGTCTCTTGGTCCAATGTCACATTCTTACAACTATGGTCATTCATGGTCAACCATATTCCAACATTTCATTGTGACAACTATTTATCTTAGGATTTATATTCTTTGGGTTTATAATATTATTCCCTTGGGTTTAATATTATTTCCTTGGGTTTATAATATTTATCTTAAGGTTTCTATACATTGGGTTTATAATATTAATCCCTTGGGTTTACTATTAGTCCTTTGTGTGTATATTATCAATCCGTTGGGTTTTTAGTATTAATCCCTTAGGTTTATTATTTCCTTCAGTTTATAATATCATTCCCTTTAGGGTTTATATACTTTGCATTTATAATATTAATCCCTTGGGTTTAATATTATTCCCTTCGATTTATAATACCTTTAGGTTTTAGAATTAATACCTTGGTTTTATTATCCCTTTCGGTTTATAATATTAGTCCCTTGGGTTTATTTGGTTCATATTCCTAGGGTATAATATTATTCATAGGGTTTATAATATTAATCCTAGGGTTTAATATAAATCCCTTGGGTTTACAATTATGGTCATTCATGGTCAACGATGGTTCAATGTCACAATGTGCCAAAGATTGTCTCAATATGAAAATCAACCATAGTAAACCATGGTCCAATGTGACATTGTGACAACCGTCGTCTCAGTATGAAAATAAATGATGGAAAATCATGGTCAACCATGTTTATTTTAGGGTTTATAATATTTATCTTAGGGTTTTAATACCTTGTGTTTATAATATTTATCCCTTGGGTTTCATATTATTCCCTTGCAATGAACTAATGTGGATATTGGAGACAGAGAGAGGTGGGGTCTGGTATTTACGTCTATATCAAGAGTGAGATCTATAGATGGTTTGTGGATTTCACTACCTTTTTATTTTCAACATTATACAAAAAATGCAAGATAGTGCAAGAAAGGATTGGTTGGAAAGCATGAATGGTCATGATCATTATCCTATTGATTTGAATTGGTACAACTATTTTCATCGCTCTTGGTGTGTTTTGGAAGAGGCTAACATTTAATGACTATGTTTTAGTGGAGTGTTTAAAGTTGAATTTCATATCAACCACATTTAAATTGTTGTTTGATTTTATTAAATGTGTATTTCATAATATTTCATTTAATATTTATATGATTATTATTATTATTATTATTGAAATAATATAATATTAATTATTATTAATATGGTTTTTATATTTATATTAATTTTATTTGTAATAACATTAATTCTTAATATTAATTGAATAATTAATATATTGTTTCATTATGGGCTTATCGAATTTAATCAACCATATTTATTAAATATGGTTGTGCTAGTTATGAAATATATAATGAAAAAACATTAGAGAATTTCTAAAAAATCATAGTGAGAAAAAATTATCATTTTAAAAAAATGGCTAATTATGAAAAACACTTTTTTCTACATATATCTATTTTAACTCTCTTTTTTTTTAGTAGGTAAGCACCCATAGGGATTTGAACCAATAACCTATTGCAAGAAGCGCCTTAACAGTGCACCCATTCACTATCAATCCAATCCCATGGGCATATCCATTTTAACTCTCAATTTCAAAATATCTCTTAAATATTGATATTTTTAATATATTTTAATTATTAAAAAAAAATAAAAAATAAAAAAAACAACAAAACAAAACTTTATAACATAAATAAAATTTAGTAATCACTGATAAATATTAATTTTAGTATATATTAATATATCCATTTATAATATTTTATTTTAAAAATAATATTTTAAAATTATTAAACTCTTAAATTAAAATATAATGTTTTAATCAAAATGGGATGAAAACTCGTGATTACTGATTTCTTTCAATTTTTTTTATTTTTTTTAACTTTTAATTCAATCAAATAATGCATCCCACAAAAATGTAAAATCTTAAGCCAAATTCATAAGCTTCATAGATATCGCTTAAATCATTTTGTAAGTTTAATAATAACTATTAAAAAGTTATTCTAATTATTCTAATTATTATTGTTATGTATGGAATTATGTGTTCAATTTTGTTATTATTGTTATGTATGGAATTATGTAACTTTATTCAATCAAATAATGCATCCCACAAAAATGTAAAATCTTAAGCCAAATTCATAAGCTTCATAGATATCGCTTAAATCATTTTATAAGTTTAATAATAACTATTAAAAAGTTATTCTAATTATTATTGTTATGTATGGAATTATGTGTTCAATTTTGTTATTATTGTTATGTATGGAATTATGTGTTTCATTTTTGTAGATTGTAATTAGTTTGTTTTTACGGTATTTATTTATAATTTAATATTGTGGAATTAAATTTTGTTTATTTTTAATATTTTTAAATTTAATTATTTTGTAGGTATTGGTTGAATTTATTATGTGTGGTTTAGTAACTTCTATTCATTAAATACTAATTTTCATTTTTTTATTAACCTTTTTATTTTATTTTTTTCCATTTTTCTATTATTTCCATTTCCATTTTTACTTTTATTTCATTTTTCTATTATTTCTATTTTCATGGACTATAGTTGTTTCTCCATATTTTCAATCTAAGATGACAAAAAAAATAAAAAAAATAAAAAATAAAAAACTTTTTCTAATAATCTTTATCATTTTTTTCCTAGTTTTATTACTTTTTAACTTGATTAATATTTTTTTGTCGTTTTCTATTATTTTGACTTTACTACTTGGTATGACAATACTTATGATAGTAGGTGGGGGAATTCTTCCATAGAAGGACAAAATTTACATTAAATCTCCTTGTTATGATTTTCTATGGAGTGGGAGATCCTCCTCTATCATCATTGGTATAACCCAAAATATTATGCCAGACAATCCCAAAAGAGTCATTTCTGCATATCAATAATTCAATAAATTGATCTCATGAATTCAAGAAGTTTTTTTTTCTTCTTTTGTGTGTTTTTGATTAATGTTTGTGTGTATCTATTATCATAGGTCAAAAGATTTGAAACTCCAATCAAGGTGGACATTTGGTTGGCGACAAATCTAATGCAATACACCAGAGCTTTGCATTTCATTTTAGGGGATTCAAATTCTACAGTGCAGAGGTTGGGGTATGCAATCCAAACTAATTCTACCAATGCAAAGGTTGGGGTATGGATCCAAACTAATTCTACTAGTGCATAGTAGTGGGGGTATTACTAGTATCCCACTTTGAAGTTGCATATTTTGCTTCAAGGTGTTGCATGGCAGATTTCTCGACATTTATTGTGAGGTTAGCCTTCAATTTCTCATCTATTTCAATTGGTTTGTTAAAGTTGTTATACCTTCTTTCCTGAAACCAAACAGAGAAGATTGGTATATGTTACCATGCAAAAGTTAATGTGTGAATTTTGTTAAAGTGGTTTAATCTACTGCAACTTTATTCTTGGTTTTATTGAAAGTGAATGTGTCAAATTCAACCAATTTAATACTAAATCACCAATCATAGACACATATATCATATTTGGAAATTTTTTGAAAAGGGGTGACGATATATTTTATTTATTTTAATATTTAATTTTATTTAATGATTTTTTTTTATGATTTGAATGTTTTAGGAACTAGTATTTTGATTAGAACCAAAGTGTTTTTTATGTCTATTTATAGTTACTAATGATTTAATTTATATAATTGTGCTAGTTATAATTTAGTTGATAAATTAACATTAAAACATTTTTTATTGATTTAATCATCCCCACTCCATTTTTCTCTACGAAAGAAAGTAGTTATCCTTAAAACGTGATGTCATTTGGGAGATAACAATAAATGTTTTGTTCCATATTCCACTGCCTTCACAGCTAAAAGCACAATTGCATTCAACTCTATATCAACCATGTTACAATTCCCATGATCTTTGTAGGAGACAAATGGTTGTGAAAAATAAGTTTCGTGCAATTGACATTTCATTAAGTTCAAACTAAGTTTCTCCATATCAATTTGTAAACACTTCCAAAGAAATAAAGTTATAAACCTTCATTACAACCAATGAGGTAGGGTGCTCACTAAAAAGCACCATTTTAGCACAACATTTTCACTTTCATTTCTATTTGTTATGAAGGCTTGAATTTATCAGCTCGCAGTTTGTCAGTTGTCTAGACTCCAATTAGCTATATTTAAAATAAACAATAGGTACTAGCTACTACGTAGCATTTGTTGTGTTTGAAAATTCTATTGAGTGGTTATAAGACATCATTGTTTTTCCAGTAAATAAACATTTCCATTAAGAAAAAAATATGTATAAGTATGAGATGTGATAAAATTATTATGATTTAATTAAAATATAATATAGTATATATAACATTTATAATTTTGGTGATAAATTTTAATTTTTTATTTGTATATATTATCAACCTAGAGCTATCTTAAATCTGAATCTGCCATAACTCTAGATCTATCATTCTAAAAGAAGTTTGCATCTTAAGAAATTGGATGCATCTCAAAAGATTTGATCCCTCTGCTTGGTTTGGTAGTTCCGAAGTTAAGATGGATCTAGGCTAGTTTAATTTCCTCTTTTAAATGGGTTATCTTCCACATGAATATCTAGGATGGTTTAATTTCCTCAAATAGGCTACATTCCACATGAATACCATAGGTCAATACCACGAGTCGCATTAAATTGGAGCTCAAAAACTACTGGTAACTTGAACAAGTCAAGTTTACCTTAACTACTTGACAAAAATTAATAAAAATAATAATAATAACGTAAAGTTTTAATTTTAGTTATTTAACTTTGAATTTGTTTTTATTTTAACAAAGGATTATTTTTTTATTTCTTTTTATTTTGATATAGTAAAAAATGTTTACATGACATTACATTACAACATCTCTACCATACTACGTTGGAGAGCCTCTCAACGCAACAATTATAAATATTTTACAGTAGTTGAATGTTTATCATTTATCTATAATATTATAATTAAATAAAATTAAAATTCAATTCCAATAGATACTACTTTAATAATTATGAATTTAAAAGTTTGATTGTTTATTGTTATAATTTTATCTAAGTGAAACTAAGAACAAGTCAAGAATTTATGTTTACACAAATGTTATACAAATTATGTATTTCATGCAAAAATTAACTAATTTTTAATTTTAATTTATTGATAAAAATAAATTATTTATATAAATGCTAATTAATAAGTATTTGTAACATAAATTAAATTTTATAATAAAATTTAAATTTTTTTTCTGGTTTGTTAAGTTGTGTGAGCCTTAAGATGATTATATATTTAATTTTTGACTTGAGAAACTACGATCTAGAGGTATTTATGTTGTCAAAATCATATGGGATTGCACTGCCTTTAGTCATACCAATCCTTAACATGGTTAGATATCTGTCTATGATATTTTAAACTAGTGACCTTTACATCACAGAGTGCCTTAACAATACATCTTATTACCATCTACTTTATACCGCATAACTTATTAAAATAAATTTGTTAAATTATGTTATAATAAATTTAAAAATAATATAAATAATTTATTTAATAAAAATATAAAAGTCGAAAAATTTAATTACTTCAAAAGTATGAATAGGTAGTAAATTAGTCAAACTTAACTTCTGATACTTATTATGAAATTAAGTCAAATGCATCAAAATTCTACTCTCATAATTCACAGCCTAATCATGCACGAGGAGGGAATTGGATGACATTATCATATTATGTTTTAACTTGGTGCACCACAACATCATAAATCATGCATGGTAGGACAACTTAGATCTATAGTGGTCCAACTATAATTATGTATCTTCTTCTCCATGATATTTTGTGAATAGATGAGACATAAAATGATTTATCTTTTCATAAATCATGTATCACTTTTTATGATTGTGTGGTGTTTTGTGAATTATTGTTACTTAAATATATAAATAGACAAGATATATAGTGAATTATAAATTATGTGATACATTTTAGGATGATGTTGTTATTACGATTATTAGTTACTTAGTTGGATATGTTGGTGGTTGATGTTGTTATTATATAATTTATTTTTTTATTTAATTAACTATGTAAATATGTATATAATGTGTTATTTAGTATATTTAATTAAATTATGATATAATCTTACATTATATATGGTTATTATACATTATTTTTTGTTGATAAAAAGAGCTGGTGTATACTATGAAATTATATGAGAATTAAAAAAATGTTTTAAACTGTATTATAAGGAAACCAAATAATAATAAATAGAATAGAGGTTGGTAAATATATTATTTAAATTAGAAAATGAAATTGTCTTGATAGTAGAGTAATTTCCTATCAAATGTTTTAAGAACATAAATAGATAGTTGCTTAAATAAGACAACAACATGGAAACTATTAAATAAAATAATAATAAAACATTAGAAGAGCATATATTTCGATAGTGAGTTTGCTTGAATGTTGGTGGAGGATCTTTCTCTTTTTTTGGATTAGTAAACTCTCAATCAACAACCTTCTTTTACAAAGAGGAGAGTCCATGCAGGAGCTTGTTCTTCCACTACTGAAGTTCATCAATACAATCAAAATTTCCTGGTGGGTCATAGAGAAGTCCACTGGGACATTCACCATTATCATTTGTAATTGATAGTAAATATTAATGGTCTGCATGTATTAGTTTTTCCTTGTTGTGTTGTCAATTCCTAGCATAGATCCACTAATTTTAGTGTCCATATCTACATGATTTATAAATATTCATTCCAGTCGAACCTCAAGTTTGGCCTTTTCAATTTATACTTATATAACAAGAGGAATTGGGTGCATATATTATGAACATATAGATTGTTGTTGACCTCTCTATTACTCATTGAAACTATGAGCTAGAAAGGGAAGAGATGTAACTCCATCCCTGATGAATGGTGAGGTATCTAATTCTAGTGCATTAAAGAAATTTTGAGGTCAAAGATGGGCCTCAAAACAAAAAAATTACAATGAAAATCAACTTTATAAAAGCAAATAGGATCAATATAATGATGTCAACCACATGGTATGATTCACCATTTTTGGAGTAAAAAGGTAAAAAAGATAATAATAATAAAATAAAATAAAAAACTATTTTTGTCAACTCATTGTTTCAAATTATCTCCCTACAATTTTACTCAAAATTTGTGTAGAAGTACTCATTTGATGCATAATTTATTTTTTCATTGAATGAGTACCCATTTTACATCACTTTGATGGACCCTATGTGTTTCCAGGAAAACTAGTGTCTATTTGATCTGCTAGTCTCACTAAGATGGGTAGATATCTTAGAAACAAACAATTCAAAGTAACTTGTGTTTTCCTTTATGTATGATAGATAAGAGAGAAGCAGAGAGCATCAACCTTAATCTTTTGCTTGGCTCCTTGCTTGTTTACTCTCTCCTTTGATAGAGCTTGTCACTCCTTTCTCACTTGTCCTGCTTTAAATAACACCTATAGAGGCAAAGCAACGAAACACCATCAAAGCATAGAGATCTATAATACCATAAACAATGCAAAATTAGAAGTGCATTAACCATATAATTGCATTCACAAATACAAGATTCACAAATACACAAGTATATGGAGGAAAACTCAAATAACATTATTGATAGTAGAAGTAGAAGAGAGGATTACAACCCAACTGTCTGATCCAGCATCATCCTCCCAGCATGAAAGCCCTCTTCACCTCATGAAAAACAAGATCACCCAACAATACAATGTCTCAAAGAGAAACCAATAACACTTCCTTACAAATTACAAAATTCCAGCCTC
>APFE030902371.1:56917-145918 GCA_000404065.3 Pinus taeda | reverse complement strand
TGGTAGCATGGCTCTTCATTTGGCCAATAGATCGTATATGCAGAACACCTTGGAATGCCTGGAACCAAAGGTAATCAACTGGTGTGAGGTAGTACTTCCAATTATAAAAGAACAACTTTCCAAGGTGAAGAATGGAAGATCCAAGAACTTTGGTTATGGCTCTATTCTGACTTCTTTCGTCTTGGAGAGGACTCCACTGATGCAGCCACAATACATTTCAATAGGATTTCCAGCACCAAGGGAAACACGGATGCAGAGGTGGGTTGACCTCATGGCTAGACATGCTGGCCAGTCACATATTTCATTCTCTAATGCCTTCTTTGAGTTGTTCAACCACTAAGAAATGGTCTTTGCTGAGTATCCATACATTGGTAAGGATTTCCTAGGCGACCCAGATTTGGTGCTACCAGCTAGCGAGCAATGGAGTGTTATGCGTAACATGATCAGACCATATCTTTGTTTATTGGTTTTTTATAATGTTCTTATGTTTTTTAAATGTTATCAAGACTAATCAAACTCATATATGTGTGCAGATGTTGGGCCAGTGCCACCAACAGCACGCCCAAGGGTAGTAGTTGTCGTTCCAGCAGGAGAGGTTGTAGGGAGGGTTGTCCTTCACGATCTGGACATAGTGGAGACCCTTGCAGTATTGCAGGATCAGATCGAGGGTCTCACCCTTGGTATTCAAGATGTGAGCACCAATGAGTTACCTCTGAGATTACAGTTCAATACCACTGGTGCTTCGAGTCAATGGACTAGGCTCTTACACATGATGGTGCAGGCGATGACTTGCTATCACCAGCACCATTAGTTTAGGGTGTTTTTCTGCATTTTTGAGTTTTTGGGTTGTATGACCGATTTTGTCCTGGACATAGAACATTCTATAAAAACTATAAAAAACTATATATATTTATAATATAAATATAATATATGATTTTTGGAGCTTTATTTCAGTTAAGTTATGTGATCTTGATGCAAATGTTAATTGAAACGCTTTTTTCCTTTATAAATGTTGCAAATGTCTATCTAACACATAATTTGCTAATGAATCAATTAATGTGTTTAAGTTTTTGGAAATGTATTGATATTGAATAGAATCAAAATGCCTTTCCAAAATCCTAACCCTCAGGAACATACGATAGATAGTTGGATTCCGAACGGAATAGATGCCAGTAAGTTGTAAGATGACGAGTTGTGAATCTAGCCTGACAACAAGTCGTTGTATTCCATGTGTGATGGCATCAGAGAGAAGTTCCATCAACGAGCTCTACACAGCGATGTTGTTTGTTGATCGACCAATACATATCCCTCTGAAACTCACTAACTCACCGCTTGGATCAAAAATGGCCCAAGTTGCAGAAGATAGGTTCCACATACTATGACTAGCTTCGTCGATATATCCAATGAATGATTCCAATAGGTCCGACATCTGCGACAAATGCAAAGTGGATTACCTAACCAAAATGATAACTCTTGACATAACAAAATCATATAAATAGATTACTACACTTAATAAAGCATAGTAATGCTTAAGGTACAACCCGTTTCGAGATTGCGACAGTGGAATCCCATCATACTCTACTAGCTCGTAGGCTGCTTTTGCTAATACTCTTTTAACAATGTAGGGGCCCATCCACAATGGATCGAACTTACCTGCTCCCAATTTATCGAAGTCCTGATCATAAAGCAAGACCAAATCACCTTCTAAAAAGACAACGGGTTTGACATTTTTGTCAAATTGCGCTTTGAAACATTTCTTATGAGCTTCGTTAGCCAAAGCAGAATCATGATGGGTTTCATCCAATTGGATTAGTTCCAAGAAATGAGCATCTGCATCCAAAGTTTCAAGAAATAGATCAACTGCGAGCTTGAGAGATGAAATTTCACACTAAATTGGTAAGACCACTTCTAGGCCATACACCAACTAAAAGGGTGTAAATCTGGTTGCATTTCTCACCGATGTCCTATATGCCCACAAAGCTGAGTAGAGGATTAAGTACCAATTCTGTTTGTGGACTCCAATCATCCTTTACAACATGTGCTTCAGGGCTTTGTTGATGGCCTCAACTTGTCTATTAGCTTGCGAATAATATGGAGTAGAATTGTCGTGGGATATTCCTAATTAGGTAGCTAATTCAACCATCATGTGATTGCAAAAATGCAATCCATGATCTGTGATTATAGCCTGTGGAACACCGAATCTGGAGACTACATGATTGAAAAAGAAAAGAGTAGTTGTTTCGCCATTGTTGTTTAATGTAGGCATCGCCTTGACCCATTTTGTAAAATAGTCAACTGCAACTATGATATACCCATGCCCCCTGGCTGAGGTGGGGTTACATGTCATGAAATCTATGCCCCATTTGGGGAATGGCCCAACAGCAACTATTGGATGCAGTGGTGCGGGTGGTAATCTAATTTTGCAGTCAAAAATCTGACAAGCATGGCAACTTCTTACTGTGATTATGCAATCTCTGAATATAGTAGGCTAGAAATAACCCACTCATAAGATATTTTGTGCTGTAGCGTAACTAGATTGATGCCCCCCACACGCACCTGAATGACAATCATTCAGGACTTTTTCGGCCTCCTCATGCGTGAGGCACCTTCGCAGAACTGTATCGATACCTCGACGGTAAAGTGTATCACCAACGATCATGTAGTCTTTCGCTTGGTATTGAGTACATTGTTGTTTGGAGTGAGAGGTATTAGGCCTATATGCTTGTTTTTGGAGATAGATTAATATATCTCCATACCACAGATCGCTTGATGATATCAGAAACAAAGATTCATCCACGATTGATGCTTTAGATGTTGAATCATTGGATGACAATGGGAGGTTGCATGGTAACTCCGCGAAAACTAGAGATTTCTTTGATTTGGATTTTGTGAATTCCATATCAAACTCTTGCAAAATGGTTATCCATTTTGAATATTTCCCCCCTAGTAATTGATGTGACAAAATGTAAGTCATAGGGTTGCAATCTGACAAAATGGTAGTTTTGCGAAAGAGGATATAGTGTTGAAATCTCTGTACCACTTGAACAGTTGCTAGAGTTAGCTTTTCAACATAGGAGTACTTTCTTTCCGTATCATTTAAGTTTCAACTTAAAGAATATACAGGATGTTCAATTCCATTATCTTCTTGTACTAAAACCATTGCAATGGTTGTATCTGTTGCGACTAGATATAGGTTAAAGAATTTTTGATAGTTAGGAGCATACATTAATGATGATTTTATTAGGGATTCCTTTAAAGCATCATAGGAAGCTTGCGCAACCTGATCCCAGTTGAAGGGCATTTATTTTTCAAAAGACACGTATAACCTTTAGCAAGTTCGGTGTAATTTGGAATGAACCTCCTTAGAAAGTTTGCTTGCCCTTGGAGTTTCTGAATCTGAAGCAAATTTGAAGGTGGAGGCATGTCAATGATTGCCTGAACCTTACATGGGTCGAGTCGAATCCCATCCTTATAAACTACGAAACCAAGTAAATAACCAGAACTAACACAAAACACACACTCATATGGATTGAGTGGTATTTTGTAGTGTCGGTAACATAGAAATATAGCTCTCAAATGTTGCGGATGATCAGTCCACTTTCCCGAATGAGTAGGTAGATTGACGAGATATGGTTGAACGATGTGTTTGATGTCATGGAAGGTGTAGTTCATTTCCCTATGAAAATTTTCCCCTGCGTTCTTTAAATCGAAAGGTAGTTTACAGTACGTGAGCACACCCCATGGACATATAAATGCAGTCTTCGACTGGTCTTGTGGGCGGATGTTTATCTGATTTTATCCAGAAAATCCATCCATGAATGAAAATATTTCGCATCCGGTGCATTCATCAATTATCTAGTCGATGAAGGTGTATGGTAGTTGTCCTTTGGAAAAGCTTGATTTACATCCCTATAATCAATGCACACTCTAATCGTTCCTTGCTTTTTCATGACAGGAACAATATTCGATACCCAATCAGTTAGAGGAACAGGGTAAATGAAACCAACATGTAAAAAAATTTCAACTTCTACCTTGATGGCAGCGGCTTTCTTCAGGTGAACCTGTCGAAGCCATTGTCTTACTAGTTTGACATCTGGATACATCTTGATTTCATGTTCGACAATACTCAAGTCAATGCCTGGAATTTCCTCATATGACCATGCAAAGACATCTCTGAATTTGCGAAAGAGAGCGGAGTATATTTCTAGTTCTGAAGAAGAACAAGATTTTCCAACATGAATATTCTCTACAACATTAGGTTTGGTTGAGATATTTATGGAAATAGTTTCTTCAATATTGGACAGATTTCACTCAGAATCCACTATATTTACAGTATTTGATAAAAAATAAAAAACTAAAGGATGATCAAGGTTGCTGGAATAATCTTCGTCATTATCTTAAAGATGGGAACGATGGTGGTAATATTCCCATGGTGTTTCTCCTATCATCATTGAATGAATGATTCCTTCGTCTATAGAAATGTATACGTGACCAAGGATCTGAAGAGGTGCCATATTCTAGAGACCTATCTATCCAAACACTTGATGAGTGTTGATTTGGGTTTTCCACCCAAGCCTAGAAAATTGATTGCTACAAAATTTCTATGGGGCTTGGAGTCAATACCTGGTGATGATCCATGCTAACAAAATGTTTGGAAATCTTCTTAATCTTTGTTGATGTAGAAGATAATATATTATAGGTTTCCACCGTGGCCACTTCCACCAGATTACTCGGAGGCAGGAGGGAAAAAGTACCCATTAAGGCAAGGTCTTTTAGGAGGCCTACTCCAACATTTTGAAGTGATTGAGAGATTCCATGGATCATTGTAATGCTTCCCATAGCTTGTGAACTATTGGGGAAAAAGGTTAGTTGGTCAACAATTGTAATTCTGCCTTAGAAAGGAAATGCAATCTTTCTAAAATATGTTGACACAACAGCAGCCATAGCATAAATCTAGGGCTTTCCCAGTAAGATATTGTAGTCAAGGTTTCCATCGATAACTTTTACTTCAATTTCTATTGTCTTGCCCCCTAGTTCAACTTGCAAGTTACTTAAAATCCCATATGGCATGTATGTTCTTCCATCGAATGCTTTTAATGTCGTTGATGATCACGACAAGGGTGGTGAGCCTAAAGTTTTCCAGCAACTCATTGACATAATATAGGTAGATGCCCCCTCATCAATGATTGTTCGATGAACAGTTTTGTTGAGGGCTTTTACCTGTATAAGGAAAGTGAGTTGTGCCAGTAACTGAGGTTCATATCCTTTGTGGTTAAAGGCCACAAGATTGGAATCTGTTGGGTCAATACCACCTATTGTTGATAATAAAGCTTGCTTTTGTGAGGGGTAATTTTGCAGTACTTCAAGTGTCGACATAGCGGATGGTAATTGAGCCAGATCCTCTACTATATTATAATTCTGTGCTGCTCAAGCATGAGGATTAAATGTTGATTTATGTACTACTCCATTAGGCAGCTTTATTGTTATTTTAGGAATGATGGGTTGCACAACTTTCGATGAAGTTGTTGTCAAACTACTAGGTTGATCTATAGCCTTGTTGTTCGACATCTGTGGATTCCCATAATATTTATTCCACGTTGATATCAAATCATCATTTTCTTGTTTCGAAATGGACAACATAAGAACTTGGGATGGGGAAGCATGATCAATAGCAACCAAATTGGTTTCTAGGTTTGGGAACAGATCAGTCAATAATGCCAAGGTACTTGAAATCTTCAAAAACTTCATGAACTTAGCTCGATGTGGACAATCTCTCGTATAATGGTCCTCATCACATTGAAACAGGATGATTAGGTTTCTTTCGCCCAGTAGGGTTTCCAGAAGGTGTCTCAGGAGTCGAATCTTCCTGTTTCTTCTTTTTGTTTTCCCCTTTCTTCTTGCCCCCTGGTTGCTTTGATTCTTTGCCTTTGTCGGATGACACGACATTAACCTTCAAGGCAAGAAGTTTGTCATTTTCTTTTTTACTAGAAACTGCAAGGGCCTTACTAGATGGAGCCTTTGTGGTTTGCGTACTTGAGGTGCCAATCACGCCATCATCGACATGAGTGTCCCTGTTTGATTTAGGAGGGGGAAGAATGGAAAATTCTGGTCTAGGAGCATCAGGAATTTTTTCATAGAGTGTGCCAGACTGAGTATAGGTCAAGTCTAGATATTGTGCACGAGCAATGACTTTCTTTTCAGTGAAAACTCCTCCCTTTTCCACATTTTTTGTAATAGAAGGTAACAAAAACTCAATAAACTACTCAGCTAGAAGCTGATCAGGAACATATGTTTTTATCATTCGACAACGACGTCACCACTCATGAATATGATCAGATATGTGAGTGGTTGTTGTCTGTTTAAAATTGGTAAGGAGCTATGTTCCTCTTTCATACCTTATGGGTAACTGAAAGTGGGTTAAAAAGGTAGTGGCAAGGGTGTTGAAATTATCAAATGAAGCTCTAGGCAATTTGATGTACCATTTCACTGCCGGGCCAGTTAGCGTTCACTGAAAAAGGTGAAGCCTAATCAAATCATCATTGAGGGTGTTGGATGAACACCACAAATGAAAGGTCATTACGTGATTCGATGGATCTTCACCCAGATTTCCATTGAATTTAGGAATATCTGATGGAAGTTTATGAGGAATCGCTAGCCACCAAGGGGCATAAGAAATTGGATCATTTGTTAGCTGGTTCAGATCTGGTAATTCTAAAGTTGCTATGAAAGGCAACTGTTGGTTCAAGTTTGGCGAAGCATACCCAGGATAAGATGGGATTACCTAAGCAGTAGATCTTTGCATACCAACATAATGTATCTGATGTTGATAACTTTGATAAGGTTGATGGGCATAAATATTATAATATGATTGTTGGTAACCATTTTGAAAATGCATTCGCCCATTATCTGCAAAGCTTTGTTGCTCAGGTCCTCAGTAAGCTTGTTGGAATTGTGGTTGTTGATATTGTACTAGCCAAGGTTGTTGGACCATTTGCTGTTGTCAAATACTAGATATTTGACCAAGATGAAGGGTGATAGTACCGTTTGAGCCTGAGTTGCTCCAGTTAAGGAGGCATTATTTTGAGGTTGTGATTGAGCCATGGAGACAAGAGGCTATTGTATTACGACCTGAGAGACTTTAGGTTGACATACAATAGGTAGCGCTTGTACTTGCGACACCGTCACAATAGCAGGTGTAGTGGGAATGTTCGACACAGGTTGATTCAGTTGCATTGAATATACAACTCTTGGCTGTTGAGGCAGTATTAGTACCCAACCACAGGATGCAATTCCAATTTGACCCAAATTTTGTTGTGAATTCTCATATGGTTGTTCTCCCGGAGGGAATAATGAGAAGGCATACTACCCCCCATATGGCGACAATCCAGTGTTTAAAGGATAAATTGGTCTTTGGAGACTGGAATTCCCAAATTGATACTGATGTGAAGGATCCATTTCATGAGTCTCAACATAAGAAATTCCAGATAAGATTTCAAATGAACAAATAGGAACAGACAATGTTGTCGAAACAGTCCCTGGGTGGACTCCATCTAACGGTTGAGAGCTAGTTGGGACAGATGGTATACCAGCGAACATTATTGGAGTAGCAGTAGGAGGCTCTACTATTGCTGTATCAGATGAAACAATCCTAGATGTTGATGGTTGTTCAGACATAGTTATTCTTTCCAAAAGATTTCCTAGTGATTCAACAGGAACTTGCGATGAAGGGTGATTAAAAGAAATAACCTCTGTAGTAGAAGGATATAGGTGGATTCCAGTTCCAAAATGCAATGAGGTACTTGATGGAAGATCCTCTACAATCTCTTCTATATAAATCAGCCCAGGTGGAAGAGGTAGACTGTCAGGTCCATAAAATATTTCCAGTGCTGAAGAAGGTATAGTTTCTGCAGTGACAAACACTGGAGGGGTGACACCTTCTGAATCAGCCCTAGATGGAGCTAGTTTAGGGATAGAAATGTTTACCGTTACACTAGGATCAGTTCTAATGTCCTATTGTAACTACGGAACTTCTTCTATAAAGGAAAATGTACTAGAAATAATCGGAGTAACTCTAGTCTCTGATGATGTTGAAACATAAGTTTCAAATAAACCAAGAGATTTCGACCCAGTTAAATGAGACCGTTTTGCCTGGAATGGTTTCGTTTCCAGAGTCAAAGATGGTTGACTCATTAGTCTCCACAAATGATGGACTTTGATTGAGTTTCTTCCATGATTGTGGATTACTTGATCAACTCAAAATTAAAAAGGGGAAAATGTTATTCCAAAATAAATGAATTTTACGATGCTTTGACACAACTTGCTTTTTCAATTTTTAAGAGTCGAGAAAAAGCTAAATGTGACTCTATTCGCCTTTGATTTTTAATGAGCCTGAAGTGACAAGTGCTCATATGGACCTTTTCTTTTAGGGAGTCAAAAAGGAATGAAAGTGACTACTCTGGAAGTCTAGACAAAGGGATTAATAAACCAATCACAAAACTGCAATATACACCTTGGTGGTAAATTAAAGAGAAATTACCAAGGGCTTTATGTACAACAATCAATCTTCCCAAATGTTATGTTTAGTGCATTGCGATCGATAGGGCGGCAGACACAACTTCCTAAGGATAAAGGATATCAACCTATTATGGTCTCCCAATATATACCTGAGAGTACGAGGAGCACAAGTCCGTACTAGCACTTGTCGTATCAAAGAGGAGGAATCATCCAACCTTTGATGAAAACGATAGTTACCAGGTTTATGATGCCAGAATACATCTCTAGCCTAGACTTCTAGATGTTGTGCATTAGGTTCCAAAGCATTTTTATGTTCATTGAGGTTTATTTTAGAGTTGATCTTTCTTAGAAGTTTGTCTTTCAAGGTTCACCACATGATGTAGATGTAAAATTCCTAAATATGCAATCTAAAATGATAAACAATCGTTTGTTTTCTTTTAGCAATGAAAATCCTAGCTACTACGGAAAGAAGAGTGTGATTCTTTCAACAAAGAGCAGAAAGCACACACTAAATGCACTTTTCCTAAATCATTTTCTGCATGCAGTCTAAATGAAAATGCACATGCATGAATTTTTTTCCGCTTCTTTAATGTGAGAATGCCAAAAGGGAAAACTAAGTACAGATCTGAACTATTTTCTTCAAAGCAACACTTCAACAATTTCTTTTCAAAATGAAAGGAAGATTAAAATGACACTTTCAATTTTGAATGGAAAACTACTTTTGACTCTTCAAATATTGACAATTCAAATCAAATACAATGAAAAAAGTACAATCAACTATCTAGAAGAGGAAGACTTTACGACACTCTTCTTCTTGACTCAAAATGACAGTTACGACACTTTTGAATCAAAAGACGAGAGTTCGATTAAGCTACTTTTGACAAAGGAGGACTGTAAATGATGAAAGATACATAAAATAACATTCACAATTCCTGATCAATGGAGGTTGGATAATGTAAAGGAAGAAGAATTCAGCAATGATATACTGATCATAAGTAGTAAAACTACTGAATAGAGCTAAAAACAAGGAAGAAAAAACCAAATTCTAGAGAGAGAAATAATATCATTCAATCATTGCACCTATCCTTAAGGGAAACAGGTATTCATCTCACCTACAACACATGGGAGGTTTGATGCATCCAGGCTACCAGTTATAGATAGTGCGATGGACCAAGGAACGAAACTGAGCTTGGTTTTTGCTCAAAATTTGCAGCTAAGTTCACTGATTTAGGCTGAGCTATGATAGACAGTAAACACAAAGTATAGGGGTATGATCTTATGAGGTTATTGAGCTATCACAAGGGCACTTAGGATGTTTGCAAGTCAGATGTTCAGTTCATAAACCAACCCGAAGATTGATTGGAGCAGCGTTGATATACTTTGCAGTTGCGTATCAAAAGCAGTTTGAAGGCTAGCTAGCTTAACTTTAGGCTCTGTCTGTAGTTTATAAAGCAAAAAACAATAACAAACAAACAAAATATTCACTCCCCAATGGAGTCGCCATTTTGTTTTCGGGAAAACTAGTGTATATTTGATTTGCTAGTCCCACTAAGACGGGTAGCTATCTTAGAAACAAATAATTCAAAGTAACTTGTGTTTTCCTTTATGTATGGTAGATAAGAGAGAAGAAGAGAACACCAACCTTAATATTTTGCTTGGCTCCTTGCTTGTTTCCTCTCTCCTTTGATAGAGCTTGTCACTCCTTTCTCGCTTGTCTCACTTTAAAGAACACCTATAGAGGCAAAGCAACAAAACACCATCAAAGCATAGAGATCTATAATACCATAAACAATGCAGAATCAGAAGTACATTAACAATACAATTGCATTCACAAATACAAGATTCACAAATACACAAGTATATGGAGGAAAACTCAAATAAATTTATTGATAGTAGAAGTAGAAGAGAGGATTACAACCCAACTGTCTAATCCAACATCATCCTCCCAACATGAAAGCCCTCTTCACCTCATGAAAAACAAGATCACCCAACAATACAATGTCTCAAAGAGAAACCAACAACACTTCCTTACAAATTACAAAATTCCAGCCACCAAATCTCTATGATGAGGGATCCATTTATAGATATTTGCAGAGGGGTGAGTTAGCTTCTAGGTTTTTGATTAGTGTCATTTCACTAATAGTTCTTGGTTGCACTTGGAGATTTCGTGATCTCTTACTCATCCCTGGGCAAGTTCAGAGAGGAAAGTGTCATATGAGAAGTTTCTAGAAGATTCTTTGGGTTTCCACTTAGCAAACTATCTCTACCATTTGTCTACTCTCACCCATCGCACCCCATATAAGTTTCTTTCAATATGCATCACACCTGGCCAGTGTAGCAGCTAGTATGCATTGCACCCTAAGCATGGAGCAGTCTGTATGGGTCAATTTTGGCCAATTCTAAGTGGTTTTTCTGGTGGAACTTTTGGGAAATGATGTAATCAGTTGACCATGATCCTTTAGGGTATGAAACAACACTTTTAGGGGTTTAAGAGCCCTTGGTTTATCGACATATGTGATTAGGGTTGCAATGCCCAAATATGTCTATAACACTACGACATGAAAAATTAAAATGCATCTACGAGTGCTCCCACTGAAATTTTGAGTGAAATCATAGGGAAATAAGTTGAAAATACGAGTTGAAAAAGTAGTTATTCTTTTTTCCCTCCAAAACTTGATGAGGTAATCTAATATTACTTTACTATTTCCACTATTATTTTATAATATTACATAGGAGGCCCGTTTTGGACCTTAAAATCTCTCTAATGATATTGAAAAAAGTTTGAGAAACCAAAGGAAATAAGAGGCTAGGAAATCATAGACCCTTAAAGAGGAAAGGGGAAGATTTTTGATAGGAAAATGCAACACATCCATACTCAAAGAGAGGAAAACCAGGTATGTGAAACTAGGAAGGGCCATGATTAATACAACATGCATGCCCCACAGAAGAGAAGCCTTTCTTAGATCGACCGAGAGCCAAAGCTAGTAGAAATTTAAGAGAAAAAATTCCATCCCAATCCAAGAAGCCTAAGATCTAAATAGAACTCAAAACTAATAGGGTTGGGGCACAAAGGTTATAGGTAACATTATAGTGAAAATAAATAGAAATATATATAAGGAAAGGGATCAATGACCAAGAAGACAAAACCCTGTGAAACAAAGTAAAGAGATAGAAAGATGATATGCAATAGATACATAAAAATATGGAAAGCAAACTTATTCACCTCTTCCTTGAGACTGAGCCTCCTAAGAACTTTGCAACTTGATAGTCTTCCAAATATATTTTCTTCGTTGAAGAACTGACCCACTACGAAGTCAACTAGCTACTAGAACTAACCCACTCTCATGTGCTCATTCTTAATAACTATTAAGTATAGCATGAGAGTTGACGGAATAGAGCTAGAGTATGGATAAAATAGAATTTAAATCAACCTGATTTCCATAAAAATACCTCTCACACAACCAATGTCCAAAAGTCCAAGCAAACTTTTTATATATCAACATCCTTGGGTGAATCGTTTATTCATACCATTCCCATAGAAAAACATGAAGAGAGTAGAATCTTTCCACCACCTTCCTTAACCATTAGTATAATTCCACCACCTTACATTAAACTCAAACATTAATGTAATTCCACCACCCTACATTAAACTCCACATCTTGAATTATTAAACCTCACCATGCCCTAATGACCGTCACACACCTTATCACCTTATCCAAACTGCCTTAAGAGGTTGGCCTCCCCACACATCATATCTATCTTTTTATCCAATAAATAGAAATCATTATCACTATCATAAATAAGAATGGAATATCATGAATGAGAATTGAATTTCTTATAATTTAAATTTTGTGACAGTAAATATTCTTCGATTAAACTTCCTATCAAAATCAAATTAATATAAAATTCATATTTTTTACATATTTAATACCTTCCTTTTTAACATGCTTTCTATAAATTTAATTTCCAAATCTGAAATAAAATTTACAACTTTCAATGTTCATCATCAATTATTCGGTTGAAACTATCTTATCCACCACAACTTGATTATCATTGAACATGAAACATTGTAATTTATCCCGAATGTGACCTTTGACTTTTGTGGATAATAAAGACAAGAAATGTAATGGATGCTTTCTTAAAAATACTCAAGTGTAAAACTTTTAAAATGATTTTCCCTTTGTATTTCTTAAAAATACTCAAGTGTAAAACTTTTAAAATGATTTTCCCTTTCTATTGAGCATGGAAAATTTTACGAAAATGGGAAAAAATATTTTATTGATTATGTTTTCTCGGTATTGATAATTATGGTCTCTATCCGTTGATGACTAGATTTGAGGGTTTCATTAATAGTGGAAAGGTTATTCAATTCTTCTTTATGACATATTTGATGACTCATTATTGTATTTGATCTTTTGAATCATCATCTTGGACTTGCTTGGGAAAATTGATTTACTTTTATATTCGGAATGGAATTTTTTTTTATGGATTTCCATAAAATGTAAAAAAAATGATTAATTGGTTTATCTTTGGATCATTACATATTTGATTTTATGTTGGGATTATTATTATAGTATAATTAATAATGGAGAGGTGATTCAATTCTTTGTTCTAAGATTTTTAAATGGGGTGTCATTTTTAGTGCTACAGGTAAGGTTGGAATTTGATGGATAAATTGTCTGCCACAAGGTGATTTTCTTATCAAATGCAGTTAAAATATTTATAAAACTGTTAAGATCCTTGCTTGGAATTGAAAAAATGGGTCAAGGAGACGTGAAAACTATCATATTTGATGGGTGAGTCTGTTTTGAAATTCCAACCCTAACTATAAGTGCCTCCTTGTAAGGAGAGTCCTTTCTACAATTGTCCCCAATCCATTATGGTGTGAGAAAATGTTGGTGGAGGGAATTGGAAGGCATACTATAGGTTTACTTGTTATAAATTTTGGTTTCCGTCTCTAGGGTGGCAAAAGTACGTACCTTGTAGGAAAGGATGTGAGGTTTGCATCCTTGCCCTCCTTTACCTTCGATTGTTTGAAACTATTGTTATTTGTGTATCTATTGCATGTGAGTGTGACTCAGTTTCTTCAAGAGATTAGATCTTGTCTAGGAAGGCTACTAAGGCATAGAGAGAACAAACACATTACTTGTTGGATCTTGTCAAGTGGACTCTCTCATTTGAACGTTACGGTGCAGATATGTTGTTACTCTTTGGCTCCTTTTTGGATTTTTTCTTGTGCTGCCTCTATGAAATGCTTCTCTTTTGTTTGGTTATTCACATCTCGGAGCTTGGCAGCCACATTTCTTGTTCGTGGAATGGAGATGTTGTTTGTAGGCAAGGTTTTGCTGGCCTTTGGGACCATAATAAGTCGATAGGATGGATAGTCAGTTTAGGACACAAATGTCGCTATGGTTGTTTTTCTAAATCTATTTTTGTGCATGTATGTGTCCTAATCAAATAATTTTTGTTATTGTACTAGTGCAGTGATCACCTTCAAGCTGTCAAGGATAATGGTCTGGTTACTTTGAAGTTTATTGTTGTCTTACTTGGTTAAATTATGGTATTGATTTATGTTCATGAATAATTTGGCAGAAGTTGGCAATTTTAGATGCTTCCAGGATGTATCTTTCGTTTGATTAATAAAACTTATTTGGAGCAACTTACAAAAAATAATCTTTGTTTTATGATATTTGATGGCTCACAAGGTCTTGACACATCATCTTTAACCTCCTTGAGATACTAAGTTGTTACCTCCAAGTGATTGGCTTAAACATCCAAAATTCATCCATTGAATTATTATGAGTTATTTTTGAAATCATCTATATCTATGTCATTGTTGCCATTATTAATATGTATTTTGTAAAGGTGTTGATCATACATTATGTTGTATGTTAATAATATTTATTTTGTAACTAATAAATGTTTTATTAAACTAATAATTTGAGATTTTTTTTTACATTATAATATTTAACTAATTTAATGTTAAATATCAATATTAAGATACTTATGAAATTAGTTTTTTTTTAATTAAATATATTAAAGAATTAAATAGGATTTTACTAAATATTTTTCTTTTTCTCAAAAAAATGTTTTTTTATATTTTACATGAGGAATGTACATGATTTTACTATTAAGAGCTTCCTTAAACTCGTAAAATAAGTTTGAATCCATCACAATTTTTTTTATCATATCACTTGCTTGAATTAAACTTCACATACAAGGGGAGGATAAAAAACATTTTTCCTAACCACCCAAGATATCTTCTATCAAACCCTTAAAAAATAAAAATTTAATCAGAATTATTTAACATTTTCTTCTTATACTTTGAGAAGATAAAAAATATTTTTCCTAACTACTCAAGATATAGTCTATCAAACCTTAAAAAAGGTAAAAAATTAATCAGAATTATTAAATTAACATTTTTTTATACTTTGAGAAAAGCATTCCAAAATCACCATAACTTCAATGACTTTAAAAAGTCAAGAAAATTGGTAGTAAAACAAATATCTTGAAAATTAAATCAAATATAAATATACAATAAATAATATAAAAGAGTTAATGATTTGAGGCTTATGTGATCTGTGTGTTCTGTGTAGTGTTATCTTCCGGATTCATTGCATTCATGTTTGTTCAAATCGATGTTTCAAACCAACCTCTGTGATTCATTTTCAAAATAGATCCAAAAATGAACAAGTCTAAACTCAATAGAGTTGATAAATAAAGTTAAGATTGTTTTGAAAATAAATACTAATCAACAAGTTTTTTTTTTATCTTCCACCATCTTAATATTATAAAGATTAAAAACTCTTGCATCCTAGAATAATACAACATAATTATTAATCTTTTAAATTAAAATAAAATAAAATAATGTACATAATTTTAATTTTCAAAATAATTCAAAAAAATAAATAAATGTAGACTAAACAATCCATCTTACATTAAATTTTGACATTTCATACTCTTGCATGTGACAATATAAACATCCTAAGAACTCGTTACTCATTCTCAAATAATTTATGTGATGATATTCTTGATATAGGTCGCAATATCAATTCTTTCAATAATTTATTTCCTTATTTTTCATTTTTTCCAAAAAATTCTCTTCATATATTGTGCCTCAACTTATATATCAATTTAGAAATATTTTTAATCACGAAAAAATCATATTATCAAAAAAATTAAACTCGATTTTCATAAAATTTACTACACAACCTTATATTTTAAGTAATTTAAATAAAATAATACTAAAATAATTTTATTTCCTTATTTTTTATTTTTTAAATTCTTATGGCAATTTAATGTTTAAAAATTGGAAAATAATTATATTTAAATTTTCAATAAAATAATACTAAAGTTAATTTAGGAAAGATTTCGAAAAAAAAATCATATTGCCTATATTTGGTCCGACACGTTTTGAACAGCGAGTGTGTTCATCTTTAGACAAGATGAAGAGAGAGATCTCAAAAAATATTAAATAGAAAGATAGGTATCCTAATAGACCAGAAAAAGGTAAATAAGAAAATAGGTCATCTAACAGCTAGAGGAAACGAACTAAATTGAAAGTAGGGAGAGTTTATAATTAATTAATTTAATTATTTATATAATTATTATAATTTAACCAACGACTAAAGTTTTAAAACCCATTATGGTAAAAATATAAATTTTTAACTCTATGTTTTTTAGATACCATAATTTAATATATGACTATTATGTTCTAATATTACATATATCAATATGGAAAATTTAAATACCATATTGGTATAATTATATAAATAATAATTAATTTGGATTGGATAATTATATTATTTTCCATTTATTTTGATGTTTTCAGAGTGAGAAAATTGAAATAATCAATAAAGTATTTTGACCACGAGATGTAATTTGGAAAATTGAGGTATGAAACCTTTTAAAACCCTTTTTAAGAATTAAATGATGATTTTGGAGGTCAAAAATTCCCCTCTATAGTCGAGAACCATGGGATATTATTTTTCACTCAAAGACATTTCCATTGATGTAAAAATCATGTCAATCGAAATTCATATATAAATGTTATGCCTCTAACACATTTACCTACTGTATTGACCACCATAGTATGAGTATATGTGACTTCAGATCCCATTTTTCATGCATATAGGGATAGCCCATGTACACTTTGAAGAATACTCTAGAAGGTTCAAACTCATAACTATAGTTGAGCGTTGATGGATTCAAAGCTTACCCCTAGTTAGCTATCAACATATGTTAAATATTAGACCATTAGGTGTAGTAGTTTCATTCTATGCTATCATATCTTGTTCCATGTTTGACAAAAGAAATTGGGAGTGGGAACTTAGAGAGAATTTAACATAGGAGGTTAAGGTTCTATACTATCCTTACAAGCTAAAAGTCTTAGGTAACTCCACAAAGAGTATATATTTCTTTGTACATGCAATTTTTCCATGCAAGAGAAAAGAGAGAAGAGAAACCTCACCTTCTAGTTGAGTTCTCTCCCACAAAAGTTTCCTAATGAAAATTTTATGTTTATTGTGGATGATGTGTGTATTTATTCTATTTTATATGTTAGACACATAATACTTAGGGTTTTGGTGAACTATAAATATTTTGTAAATATGTAAATAAGAGAAACATGAATGGTCAAAATACAAAGAGGCATCAACCTTAGAAGTTCAAACCAAAGCTCATGAAATGATTGTATTTATATGTATATTTGGGTTAATTGAAAATCAATGAAGGTTAAAGCTTTCCTTTGAATAATCTCCAACAATAATATCAAATTTGGTGAAACTCCTCTCATTTAGGACTATCTATTTTCTATTATTTCCCAAATGGTTATTTCTTTGTCATTATCATAACCTCTAATATCCGTAGGTCTCCATTTTTGGTAGTTGTTTCTTTGCCTGGCCCTTTTAAATACTTTTATTTCACTATGTTTTGTGTTTCACTCTCTCTATCCTCCAATCCCATGCACATGTTCTCTCATCCCATTCTACTCATGCTTGTAGCCTATGTTGGCTCCTTCTGCATGTGTTTTGTCCTTGGCCCTTTGACACAATGACCACAAACTATCACTATCTCAAGTTCATTGTCTCTTTATCTCTTGACTTTAATTGCAAACACTTTTCCCTTATATACCTTCCTATATCTTGAGGAATTCATCATGCATCTAGTGATGTTCGTAAGAACCTTTTCCTAGTGAATCTTGTCAAAAATGTCATGTTTTTTTTTTCCTTCCAACAATCATAAAATGGAATCTTGGACATACCATCTTCTAAGAAGAAATAAAAATCCTCAAAATAGTAAAGGAGGTTGCTTTTGTACCCACTACATAGAATCATAGATTCAAACTCTATCTTTTTGTCCATATGCAATTTTAGCACCAACTAGTATGAGGCATTTTATCATAGGAAAAACCTTTATATTTCCATTATTCATATGTTCTAGTGTTCTAATGTCCAATATGGAAATTTTACCTATATTTTTCTTCAACTCCAAGGTGCCAAGTGTTAGGAAATTTAAACCATAACATTATATGTTGCTACTTTGATAGAAAGCACAAGTTGAATCAATTGATAAACCAACCACAGTGATAGCCTTTTAACAATATCATTTCTATTCCAAATATGGAATTCACAAAAATATCTCTCAGTAGCACGTGCATAGTATTCCTAACAACTATTTTTGGATGTGCATTTTGATTAAAGAGTTCAATGAAAAGTTACATGCCCACGGTTGATGACAAGCACATTATTCCCTTCATAATTTTCTCATGTTTTATATTAGCTAGCATCAATGAGGAATTATCTCATATCTACCTTTAGTGTTGTGCTAACCATTAAATAAAACTACTATGAATAGTTCAAAAAGATAAAAGACACATTGATTTTTAATGATTTATTTGATCGGATCGGTGAAGGAGACACTAAAGGAGATGTGCAAAGGAAACTTAATGGACCTACAAAGCCTATATCAAATAAGGATCTTTCCATTTGGAACAAAAAGGACAAGAAATAATATTTCATGATTTTTTTCATAGTAAATGAAGAGGTGAGATGCCATATTGCTGACATTTATGATTTTTGTGTATCCTTAAAGATGTTAAAGGGATTGTACAATTCTCACTCAAAACTAGAACTTGTTCAACTTTTAGTGAATATTTTACAACCTAGAGTTAAAGGATGATGATCCCATGGATTTATCCTCTAAGATCAATCCCATCATGCATGACATAGATTCCACTAAAGTTAAGATAGATATGTCTCTCACAATGTTAATCAAGGACCTCTACCCTTCCTACTCACACTATATTGAATCCATGTAAATGAGTGGCAAAATGAAGTCCATCTGATTTGATTTCATATTGAAGAAAGTTATAAAACATGAGATATATTTTGGGAGGAAGAATCAATCAAATCAATCAAAACTCATCCCACTGTATAAATTATGTACCTTACCAAAAAATGGAAGAATCAATCAAATCTCTTCGAGAGGAGAAGGATGCAAAAGAAGAAACACATTTAATCTTCATTTTGACCGATGTGGTAGAAATGGGCATGAGGCAAAGACATTAAATCATAAGATAAATAAAAATCAAGTAAAAAATAAGATAGAGACAAAGCATCAAACTTGGCAAAAGATAAACCATCTAAACCCACTAATTACATTGATTTCCATTGCAATTTTGGAGTGTCAAAATTAGAGATGTATCTAGAGCCATAATCCATCAACATCCAGTTTTTGGTCATCCTTAAACAACCACTCAATAGAATACTTAAGGCTTTTGCAAGTCATCAATTTATGGCCATATTTAAACCATCATCTAGTATAATTCATTAGCTTCTTCCAACCATCTAGTTTCTAGCCATCCCCAACACCACTATATTAAAAGAGTACATTCAACCATTGGTATTTTTCCTTCATATCTCCACATAAACTCGTGAACAACCCTTCACATTTAGTGGGTCTGTTAGACACCTAATCCTTAATGATATGGTGAGTTGTAAATGTTTTGTAAATATGTAAATATGATAATTATGAACAATCAAAATAGGAAGTGTGTGTGTGTTGATGGAAAATAAAATAATGCTCAATATTCCTCTGACCAATATCCAATTCTATATTTCTTATATTTTAGATAATTTATCATCGATGATAAAAATAATTATTAAAGATCTAATATCTACTAGGAACTGAGACTCGGTAAAGATTTCAATGGTTTTATTAGATTTATTGTCATGAACTATTCGAGTGCAACATCCATAAATTTTACAAATCGATCATTTGATATATATATATAATATATATATATATATATAATATATATAATATATATATATATATATTATATATATATATATATATATATATATATTATTATTATTTTATTAAAATAATTTATATTTAAAATGATTTATAATAATGAACATTTATTTATATAAAAGTTCATATATATATATATATTAAATATATTTTAAGATAATGTCAATATTTTGTTAATTATCTATTAAAAATAATGGATAAATACCCTATAATAACTCAATTTAAGTATTTTATAACAATTGGATTTAAATTTAAATTTTTGAATTTATGACCACTTTTCTTACATAATTATTGTGTTTATTTATTAATTGGTTTATTTGTGGTTGGAAAAAATAATTATCATCATTTTCACTTAAGCTCAATTCCCTCAAGTGACATGTTGAACTCATAATACTATGCTTTAAATTTTTATATAACTTAATTATAACATTGAGATGTAGAGAAACGTAATCTTATTTTTAGTTTTTTTTTTTTTTGTAAGCTTGGTAGGACTACATATTCATCATGTCCAATATATCACCCTGTTTGGGGCGGGGAATTGAAACGATGACTTTATATCAAGGAGTCACTTAATAGAGCACCGATCACCATCTATCGAAGACCCCGTGGACAATTTTTTATTTTTATTTTATCTTATTTATAATAATATTTTAATAGTAATTCAAATTAATTTTAATTTATTTTCAATAATATATTAAAAATAATTTATTTTATAAATAATTAATTTTTATAATTTATAGCTAACAATGGTGGCATGTTTGAGGGGATGATGTTTAGTCCCATTGGAAAAAATTAAATAATGTATTCTTGAGTTTGGCTACAACTTTGATTATCAAATGAAATTGTATAGTTTGCTTGAAGGAATAAACCTAGCCAAGAAGTTTCCAACTCATAAGATACTCATTGTGGATGATTCTAACAATACTATAGATATTTTAACCTAGGTACATCTTTGATAGGCCAAAGCTTCAATCCATTTTCAAGAGAATTCTAGGAGGCTTATCTTCCATCCCTAATCACCACTCCTTCAATTTCCTTATTGATGGACATCCTTTCTAGTTAAGGAAAAGAGTTAACATATTAGGGCCTTATTCAAGTTCCCTTTGTATTTTATAGAGGCAATAATCCTCTTTTCATTCACTCAAATATTCAAATAACTAAGAAAATAAAATTATAGTCATTCAACAGATCCACATGTGAGTGGACTAAGGATTTTAAAAGAAACATAAAATAATAAAGTTAGAAATAAATATGGTCTAATTATTCATTAAATGGTAGACATTCATTCATGTATTATGAGGAAAACCATTTTGAAGAAAATAACATTGTGTATTCAAATATAATAAAGAGTCACACAAGAACATTCATGACATTTCATTTCTCATTTAAAAGTATCAAAACCACAAATGGCACGCAATCCCAAAAGTGATCCATACAAGAGTCAAAGAATAATTTTACAAACTTTAAGTTCGAAATAAAATAAGTGTTTAGAAAAATTACAAAACCCTCATACTTAGTTGTAAAAAGTAAAGGAAATTTTCGATAAAGTATTTGGAATTGTCTCAGGTGGACCTATTAATATTAGGTTACCTGGAAGAGAAATAGAAAATCTAGTCAAAGATCAACTTTACAAATATATAAGGTAAATCATAAAGTTGGATTATTAAAGAATAGGGTGAAATAAAGGTGATTTCTTAAAAAATATAAAGTAAACTCAAAAAATTATAAAAGGACAAGCAATGGAAAGTATCCCCTCTCAATAACTACCCTCTAATTGTAATTTTTTCCCTTTATAATGTCGACTTTATCTTTACAAATACTTGATGGTTAGATTTTTCCCTTTATTGTTAACTAAGTAGAGTTTCATTTTAAAAACTATGAGTTTATGAATTCATTCTCGAAGATGGCTCTCACTTAAGATATTCTATATTTCCCTTTTTATAAATCATTTTCAAAAAAAAATAGAGATAGGCCCAATAATCTCACAATTGTTCTTTTAATATTTTATGTCAGTATTTATAATTTTATCCTTAGAAACCACCCTCATTGTTTCCTTTCATTCTTCCTTCTTTCGAAGAAGCTCTTGTTTTCCCAAACCAAACATGATGAACCCAAGTTATGGACTCTAAAATTTTGTGACTTAACCACTAATCTACATGAAGTGACTCAATGATCATTTATTTACTACACATAAATCTTGGCCTTTTTATTTATAAATATTCCCTACTCTTTCCACATGAATTATGGGAGGGAGTTTATAATGATTTATAAATAAATTGACTCCTTATATTATTTTTATATAAAGTAGAAATAAACATGGAACTTTTGATAGCCTGCATATAATGTAGTTTTTGGTCACTGCCCCATTGCCTAATCATGGTGCTAAGTCATTGCCTAGTCATTTGTGGCCAACTAATACCTTCCAAGTGTCACCGTGAGATATTCTTAGCTAGTTTCCATGTGTCAATAGGATATATGCCAAAATTAATTAGGATCAAAATGACACGAGAAATATTAATAATGTGAAGGTGAGATGTGCAGAATTGAAAAATAAGCTAAGTGTGAAATGTAAAAGTAAATAAGGGTAAGGTTTACTAAGTAATAAAATGATTGTGTGGAGAAAATAAATAAAAATGAATAAGTAATAAAACATGGAGTGTGAAAAATTGAAAATTAAGTTAAGTGTGAAATGTAAAAGTAAATAACGGTAAAGTTGACTAAGTAATAAAACAATTGTGTGGAGAAAAGAAATAAAAATGGATAAGTAATAAAACATGGAGTGTGAGATGTGTGCAGAGGAAAGGGCTGTGTGGAGATAAAGTATTGTTCAAAGAAACATGAAGTGGGGTAATGTTCCACACAACTTGGAAATATTCATTAAATGACTAAGTAAAAGGAGAAGAGGAGTTAAGATAAGTCCTCATGAAAATAATATTTAGTTGTGTAAATGGAAAATAGGTATATGGTGTCAAAAATGAAAATAAATTATGATAATGAAGTAATGGAGGCATGTGGAGGAAAACACTGATATCTTTGGCATATGACTATTATTTGAATTCTGTAAAATGTTGAATGGAGTTGAGACATAGGGTTATAAATCGAAAGGATGGACACGAGAAATTCCTTTATGATATATTTTATTTTCTTCTCATTTTTGAAAAGCGTAACCATCCTTACTAGCCTTGTGTGAGCACGATTTGCAACATTAAAACATATTGAAATATTTTGGTTTTGGAATCACTTTATTTCATTTGTGACACGGAAACACAAATACTTGGCTCCAATTATATGATAATGAGCCCTTGTGTGTTGCTGAGAACACAAATATATAACCAATTTCCTCCTCCTTTGGCTTATGGATTCATCCAAAACCATCATCTATATTGCATCACATTCTCATTAGAAAAACTTGATTAAATAACATAACTATATACAAAATCTACCTACTCTATGGTACCTGGATATAATGATAGCTCTAAAGAATAGATAAACTTCTAATGGATCCATGTATATAATAAAGTTACATGCTTTATCCCAACCATTTTTGAAAGCCTTATTTTATTGGAAATGTTTTGGTGATACCCCCCATAAAGAAACAAAAGTTATACCAATACAAAGATGCAAAAATGAATCGATGCGAAGAATCCATGGAGAAATGGAGGGATGATTCTTGTTGTATTTGAAAATAAAATATATTATCCATCCCTCTTGTTACATTTGTCCCTTTGCTACTAATATTGGGAAGAACTATTTTTCAGTAATATTTACACGCAATGAGAAATGAATAGCTTCAAATCTAGATGTAAAATAATAACTCTTGCTCATCTCACGAATTCCTATTGTACCTCTATATAAACTAGTTGTCACCTTTGAGAAACCACTACACTATTTCACCATAATGATATTGAGTGAAGTCTTCATGTGTATCTAGTGGGATTTCATTTAATTTGTCTTTGGACTCATTCTCAACATCTCGTTGATAGTATTCCTATGAAATATCTTGATTCTCAACTTGAGGAACATAGTCTAATGCACATACAGGTTCGCATACTTTATCATATTTTTCGTCTAAGTTTCCCTTTTTTATTTTCTTGAAACCACATTAGAAATTTTAAGAGATAAACACCATTTGCATGAATATTTTCTTAAACACCATTTGCATGAATATTTTCATCAATAACTTGAGCTCTCTTCATTAACTCTTTCCAAATGTAGTTTCCTTTTTTATTCAATAATAATTTTAAGTTCATATGTAAATCAATTTCATAAAAACTAAAAATAATGAAATAATTCAAAAACATTTATTGATGAATCTCATGCAGGAATTTCTTAAATACGAGATTGAAATCTTCAATTGTCTCATTTTCATTCATTTAGATTTGAAAAAACTTCAAGAAAAAAATAATATAGGTATTTTCTTGAGAAATATCTTTCAACAAATAAATATTTTCATTAATCCCAGGTTGTGATGGTTCCAAGGAGCAATGAATAAAATCATTCATGAGCATTTGATTCACGACAAACAAATTGCAAACAACATCATCTTCATTCACAATATAAATATCTTAGGAACTATAAAATGTAACCAAATTATTTTCTCCATACTCTAAAGTGTATCCAAATAACATGGAAAAAATTTCCATGAAAATATTCGACAAGAGATGAATCTTTCGTTGCAAGTGAAGGGGACTCTATACACTACCTTCTTTCTATGGGGATGTTCTCCTTTTTTCATAACTTGGATAAATATTTATGGACTTCGTGGGGAAGGTATATTATCATCAGCATGGAATAAACTCTTTATTAAAGTCATCATATCGATCTTCATGCAATTCTATGATCTTTTTAGTGCAGCTATTAGGGAATCTTTCTTCGAAATAAAAAATTTCAATAACCAGTGAGCTCGTTCCTCCGTGTCTGGGATGGTTCATGGTGCTCAAAAATTTCCATAATATATGTTTACTTGAAATTTCATTATCCTGGAGGCCATGTGATTTTCTTTGAACAAGGGTTTTAAGAACCGAATCTTCAACTATGTGGCTAGAAATATACCAAATCCTTTTCACAAGAAATAATAAATTGAATGAAAATTCCTAATTTCTTAATAATTTATTTCCCTTAAAAGCAATTATCATATTTCTTGAAAATGAATCATCTTCCCAAACATATTTGTGAAAAAAATTGATTTTTTTAATGACAAGGAAAACAATCAAGCTTCTAGGGCCTTTTTCAGGTTCCATCTATATTTTTATAAATGTGGTACTCCCCTTTTCATTCAGTGAGATATTAAAATAAATAAAAGAATAGAAATATACTCATTCATCACATTCACCTATGAGTGGGCCAAGTGTTTTAAAATGAAAATAAACTAATAGAATAAAAAAAATATGATCTAAGATTCATTCCATGGTACACATCCATTCACGCATTATGAGGGAATGTTTTTTGAAGCAAATCAATAGACAAAAAGAGAAATGGTCCATATATTCAAAGAATTCTAAAATAATTTAATTCATTCAAAGACGATAAATAGTCATAGGATAACATTCATAGGCTTTTATTGCTCATTTAAAAGTCTCAAAACCACAAATGGCATGCATTCCTCAAAATATCTATTTGCAAGAGTTGAAGAATAATTTTATGGACTTTAATTTCCAATAAAGTAATTTCCTAAATAATATTACAAAATCCTAATACTTAAGCATTAAAATTAAAATAAAGGTGTTTATCCCTCAAGGACCAAATAAATGAGGTTACCTCGAAGAAAGAGAGAAATTGAAGTAATGGATTGACTTTACGACTATAAAAGAATGCATAAAGTGGCACGATTGAAGGAAAGAGAGAAAGAAAGGGAATTTCTTTAGAACAATAAAAAGGACGCTGCGAAAATTTTATAAGGACAACCAATGGAATGAATCCTCTCTCAACAACTAATTTTTTATTGTGATTTTCTCCCATTATAATATTGTCTGTATCTTGGTAACTACCTGAGAATTAGTTTAATCCTCTCAGTGTTAGTTGAATAGAGTTCTATTTTAAAAATTACAAAGTTAGGTATTCTTCCTCCAAGCTGAGTCTTGCTTCAAATATTCCATATTTCCCCTTTTATAAATCATTTTAAAAAACAATTTGATAATTTTCCATAAATTAGTCATGTTTGTCATTTTAATTTTATGAGCTATATATATAATTTTATCTCTAGAAACCACTCCCAATGTATTCTACATTCTTTCAAATTTCCAACGATCTCCCTTTTTCCAAAATCTGACATCAAGAACTCAAGTTATTATCTCTAAAAGTTCATGACTCAATCACCACTAATTTTCACAAAGTGAGTATGCAATTTTTTATTTACTCCACATAAATATTGGCCTTTTGATTTATAAATCCACCCTACTCATCCCACATGCATTTTGGAAGGAAATTTATAATAATCTATAAAGAAATGGAATCCTTATTTTATTTGTATATAAAGTGGAGAGAGACATGGAACCTTGAATAACTTACACATCATGTAGTTTTTGGTTCCCATCTCATTGCCCAATCAGTATGCTATCATTTTCCAGTAATATGTGTCCAACTAATACCTTCCAAGTGTGACCCTGGGATGTGTCTAGCTAGCACCTTTGAATTGCGACTCTAGGATATGTCCATCTAGTAGCCACGTGTCATAAAGAGATATTCCAAGATAACTTAGGGTAAAAATGACATGAGAATTATTAATAAATGTTTGAAATAAATAGTTGTGTGGAGGTAAAGTAATGTACAATATATAATGTGTAAATCATTAGGTAAAAAGAGAAAAGTGTTGTAATTCACAATTATACTAAGAGAGGGGGTGAATCAATATGACAATTTTTACTTATTTAAATCTATTCAAGCATCATAAAACATGAATCTCATCATCTTAACACTTATTTAAATCTATTCAAGCATCATAAAACATCAATCTCATCATCTTAACAAGTAACACAAAATATATGTAGAAACCCTTATGGGAGAAAACCTAAAAACTTATTTATATGAAATACCTTGTCGGAACAAACCTACTACTACATCAATTTTTAGGCACCAACCTATAGGAGACACTAATCCCCTCTATTGCTTTGTAGGCACCAACCTATAGGAAACACCAATTTCATCTACTAATTTGTAGGAACCAACCTATATGAGACAATAGTCCCCTTTACTACTTTGTAGGTACCAACCTACTTCACTGAGTTTGATTTCCTCTTCAAAATGTCTATTAGCTCCTTTTAATTTCTCGAAGTGTTCTTATTTCTTCTGCCTTCACCAGGTCTATTTGTTACTTTTGCCTTTATTGGAATTATCTGCTGCTTCTTTCTTCATTAGGTTTACTTCTCACAAAACTTATTTCCTTCATATTGTTCTTAAGAGTGAACTTTCCCAATATGCCATATATTAAATTTTACAAATATGGTTCTGAAATTTCCACTACAGGAACCTTGAGATCTTTTCTATGTCTCATCCAAATTTCTTAGTCAGAAATATCTTAAAAATAAAGTTATAGAAAAATGTCCAGCTAACATGTTTTAAGCATGTTTCATGAGCATTCAGGAACACTAACTTCCTCAAATCATATCTCTAAACTTGTTGTGGAACAAGTTCTAAAATTTATACCATGGATACCTTGATCTTTCTCCTTTGTCTCCTTCAAATTTCAGATTCTAAAATATCATAGAAAGAAATTTACGGTGAAAATGCCAAGAGAACCTATTTGAAGCAAATTTCAGGAGCACTCAGGAAGCCAAACTTCCTTAGACCATATCTTTGAAATTATATTGAGAGGAGGTATAAAATTTTAACCAAAGGTACATGAATATATTTTGTTTGTATCCACCAAGGTTCATGTTATGAAAAATAACATAACAAAATTTATAATGAAAATACCAAGCTAGCACATTTAAAGCAAATTTCAAGAGCATTTAGGAAGCCTAACTTCCTTAGACGTATCTCCAAAATTATAGTGAATTGAGGTGTTAAAGCTTAACCACATGTATATGAAGAAGATCTTCTATTTGTATTCTCCAATTTTTGTATTCAGAAACATCCTAGAACAAATGTTATAGTGAAATTTCCAAGATGACATGTTTGATGAGCATTTAGGAAGCCTAACTTCCATAGACCATATCTCTAAAATTATAGCAAATCAAGGTTTGAAATTTGAACCAAAGGTACATGAATATCTTCTATTAGGATCCTCCAAGTTTTACATATCCAAACATTATAGAAGAAACATTATAGCAAAAATTCCAAGATGCCTTGTTCACCCCATAAATCACTTTTTTGCTTCCACCTTTAGAATCTAAAAATCACCCCAAAAATTATTTCTTAGCTCCTCTTGTGACTTCATATCTCTTCTTTCCTAGATTATTGTACAAATAAACTCAATATTCATATTTTTTTGCACTCATTTATGGGGTTGACTTGTAAAAATGGTTGGGTTAGCCTATTGGTACTTTGGCTGGGTCATCTTAATAAAACATTCCATATCTCATCATTCCTATTTTTAACAAACCCTGGTTGATTTTCCATCTAAATAAAATAAGAACAAGGTAATGATACATGTATTCCAAGATGAATGGTGGGAAAACATTAAATTTGGCATCATTTGTGGTTTGTTAATGGCTATGGGAATTGGCAAAGTCATTGGCAAAGGAAAAGAGGCAACAACTAGCATTTAAAAACGAATATGAGAAATAAAGGAAAATGGGAGAAAAGGAAGGTTAAGAGACACAAATATGCATGTAAGGGAAATTAGAGGGAAATTGAAGGAAAATGAAAGAAAAAAGAAAAAATCAAAGGAAGAGACTAGATATAAATGATAAAAAGGCACCTCAAAGATAGTTTATACCTTTCTCCCATCTTTTGATCACATCTAACAAAGGAGAGGTAACAAGCACTTGGACAAGAAAGTAATGGAAAGCAAGGGAGCACAAGAGGAAGTTTGGAGAATGGCAAGTAAGAACATAAATTAACTATGGTTTGCAAGTAACAGTATGCATGTTACATTTAGTATGCCTGGATTCAAATGCATGGTACATGCATTGGTTATTTCTTTATGTTGTTGTCATTGGCATGATATTTTCCTGGATTTTCAGTGATTTTAGACTTGCCTTGTTATTTCCCTGATAACCATGATGTAGTGGGTTCCCCATTTGGATTTATTATTGTTTCTATGGTTCCCTATTTTTGTGCGTTATGAAAAATTATTTGGATCCCTAAGACAATGTTGGCTTGTTGGGGTCTGACCCATGTTCAGAAGTGTTTTAGCCAAACAAATCCTGAAACTATCGGCCCTTTCAGCGATAGTCCACGAATCGCAGACTGAGGTCTCACCCAAGGTAGTATGGGAGGGTGCTAGAACCAGGCTTCCGCACCATAGGGATGTCTAGATGAAGTCTGGAAGGTCCAGGAACTAGTCCTACGTGTTGTTCACAACTACCTATTCAGTGCAACTACCTTTGTGTGGCTCGGATGACGAGCGCGACTGTTCTTTACCCTTTACAGTGCTTATTAGTATTATGTATCTTGAATTACATTAAGTGGGCCCAGTGCTTTCCTTTATCATTCAACATAAATAGACATGCGCACAATTATAAACTGTAAACAGATGCATAAATAGAAATAGAGCAATAGATATGCAATAGATATGCAATATTCCAAAACCAACTTATCTTTATTAATGTTGTTTCCAGTTACAATCCACTTCCTACCCTGCACACACAGCTATAGGGATCTATGCACACAGCGGTGGACTCTACTAGGCCTCTGCGCACACAGCTGTAGAGCCTCTTCTACTACTACGACCTGTGACTCAGACTTACAGACTCGAAGCAAATATTACTTTCAGAAACCCATACACTTAAGATCTCCACAAAAGCTACCTCTACATTTAGAGCCTCACTCTATTTATACATTCCCATTGTCCGCAGACCATAGGTAGGCTAGCATCTTCTAGATTAAATTACAATATATTATGGCGGACTAACCTTTGACTTGACTCATTACAACTCACGCTCTGTGCACTTCGCGGGGCCTTTACAATACCATTACCCAAAATTGTGGGCTTTAAGTCCCAAAACTATTACACGGGGAATCCAATATCCAACAGGCTCCCAACACAATCATCGTGACTTGTCCCAAGTCACTCGTCAGTGTGGCAAGGTGCGCTACCAAGGATTTGCGGTCCACCATCACTGTGAGTGGCATACTACAATCTGTTGCTCTATCCTTGCCTCATGCAATGCTTCTTCAAGCTCCTGCTCCATTTCCCCTACTAATTTTCTTAACTAATGATGCTCATTCTACTCTGCTAGGTTAACAAAAAGCAACCCCTCATAGGATTTTAGCTCTAGCTAAGATGCGTGAACTTATTGTGCAAGAGCAGCAAGCTTACGATCTTTGGTCTAGTATACTCAATGTTTGTTGAAGCTTGTGTTGCATTTTTGTAAGAGAGTTATTGTTGTCCGCGAGGTCCCAATATTTAAGTTCCAACGTGGGCACACAGCCTAGGTACGCACTTTTCAACAAAATTATCTTTTTTATCCCAAGATTCACTATCTTGGCCTTATCTTTCATAGATCGCTTACAAGATCGTGGGTTCTGCAGCGACATCCAGACCAATCCTGCTATCTGTCACGGAATTTTCAGTACATCTGCCACCGCTGACATTGGGCTCGGCCCGGCAGCCATGGCTATCAACATTACGCTGTCTTGAAGGTCCTGCGTCTCTAATGTTGCAACCATGGGGCTTACTCTTAAGGCAACGAAGTTCAACTAGTCCACACCTATTGGATAACAGAATAACTTAAGTCTCAATATGCCACGGTTTATTCGGTGGATGACCAGTTGTGATTTAAAGGCCTGCTGAAATTCAAATTCGACCATTCCCCCCTTTTTTGGCTCATTAATGCAATATTGGCAGCAGATTGTTTCAAATTGAGTTCTAACTCTGTGTCTTAATTGCCCACCATCTGCTCTTCATTGTCTTAAATGGACCATCTTGTCATGAACAGTGACCTCAACAATCAATTTCTAGCCTGTCCACACAGTAGTGCAGCCCCTTATGCACGACCGTGATTCTTGTAATATACTTTCCCTACGCGGAACCCTTTTTTTGCGCAGCTCTCCTGCAGACTTTTTTATAGTCTGCCGCCTTCTTTCAACTATTTGGAGTCAGAACTAGCTGTTATCATTTTAGCCGTTACCTGATCTGGAAATTTGGTCATGGGATATTCTACCTGATCTATTTATAATGCATAGCAAGATCTACTCATTCAACTTGTCCTGATGATGAACCACACTGGTTGGTTCAAAACGCGTCGACTAAAATATCTCTATGTGATTTTCGCCGAAGATTGTTCTCAAAATTGATATGGATCACAGAAGCCTAAATTCATTAACTGCTTGGAGTACTGAGACTATGTTTCAATCGGTTAGTCAGATAGCCTACCCACTCGTGTAGGGTTTCAGGCAACTACAATTTACTTTTCCTAGGAAGGGGTCTCCATTAAGCTTGACAAGCTAGACCATGCCTCCGTCTATGACCTCTTTCACCACATATGATCCCAACCAATGCATGCAGACTTTTCCAGGCAATTTTTTGAACTTGCTGTCATACAACAATACTAAATCATTTACTTTGAATGTGCCCAACTTGATATGGCAATCGTGAAAAGCTTTCTCGCACTGTTTCTGTACCTGCTGATGGAATCCCGCTAGAAATTGTTCTTCCTCAAGTTCTTCCTGTTGTGCGAGCCTCTCTTCCAAAGCTTTGCGGTCTACCATGTTTGTCATCACTGTTATTCATAAACTGGGTACAACGTATTCCATTGGCATGATGGCTTCCATGCCATAGACTAGCCTGAAAGGTGTTTGACCCATCAATTTCTTGCATGTGGTTCTATATGCCCATAAGATGGTAGGTATGCTCAGGTCCCAATCGTTTCACTGTGCATTACATACTTTGGTCAACAAAATTTCCATAATCTTACTGAATGCTTCTACTGTCCCATTAGATTGCGGGTGGTATGACGTACTTTGCTGATGATACACCTGGAACTCCTCAGTGAGTGTGCTAATAGTTTCATTTAGGAAGTGTGTTCCACGGTCACTCATTAGAATTTTCGGGCATCCAAACTGAGGCAACACATTGTCGAACAAAAATTTCGTAGCTATAGCAGTCGTGCAGTCCTTAACTGGCTGTGCTTTCGTCCATCGATTCAGGTACTCTATTGCGGTGATGATATAGCGCGCACCCGTCTTCCCTTGAGGTTTGATGGGCCCCACAAAGTCTATCGCCCATTTTTCGAATGGTTGTAGCATCATCTGTGGATTGAGGGGCATCTCATCCCGTCGTGATGATTTCCCAGTCTGTTGACACATATCGCAGTCCCGACAGTCTGCTTTCGAATCTTGATGTAGAGTTGGCCACCATAGTCCAACGTGAAGAATTTTCTGTGTCAATGCTTGTCCCGCATAGTGTCCTCTTGTAGCCCCCCTATGTGCTTCTGCAAGGATCTGCCCCCATTCAAATTCAGGTACATATCTTTGTAATATCTTGTCATTTCCCATTTTGTAGAGGTGCCCTACGACGCGTACCACCAATTCTTTCTTTTGTTGGACTGAATATCGCTGCGGCGCGGTCCCTATAGTTAAGAAATGGATTATATCTTCGAAGTGGCCATCCGTGATGTGCATTGCATAGAGTTGTGCATCAGGTATGTAATGTCCCTTAATAATAAATAATAAATAATAAATAATAAAATAATAATAATATAAAATAATAAACAATAAATAAAAAAATAGTAATAGTAAATAAATAATGAATAATAATAAAATAATTTAATTGCATGCTCTGAATAAATATAAATAAGAAATAAAACAAGAAAGTAGTAAAAATGAGTAAAGCTATCAAAAAGTAAAAACAAAAGAATAAAACAAGAAAGTAGTAATTGACACATGGAGTGTGTGCATGTGGTTCCCCTTCTAACATTTGCTCTATTTAATAGATGGTGACGAAGATGAGAGGCATTCCATCATTCCAAGATTCTATCATTCATTCTCTTGGGATAATGGTGTTCTAAGATAGAGGAATCACTGGCAGTAGTACGTTTATTGATGGCTCGGGGGTGACCAGTTGTAGCAAGTCCTTACACAATTGAGCCTACGGTTGGGTGGGGAGTCATCCCCAAAACCTTGTTGCGGTAAGCAAACTTCAACCACAGGTAAGTGCTACTCATAATTTGAACTTGATGTTAATTAGTTAATTAATTACATGTTTATTGTGGGTTGTTACAAGGTAGTCCCTCCTCCAAATTTGTTGGCTCCTCACTATTCTCAATTCATGACAGGTGATCTGGTCCTGCATTTAAGTGTCCCAGCTTTACGATGACCTCAAATTCATACTCTTGAAATAGTAACAACCATTTGCATATACACCCCCCCAACACAGGCTTGTTAACCAAGTATTTCAATACAGAATGATCAGTATACATCTTGAAGTGCCCACCAAGTAGATAGTGGCAGTATTTCTAGAGCGCATATACCATCGCCAGTCCCTCACGCTTAGTAGAGGAGTAGTTCTTTTTTTCAACAACTGCCGACTTGCAAACGCAATTAGGTGATCAATGCCTTCCGCACGTTCCTACGTGAGTATAGTGCCCAACATGATACACGACGCATCAACGTGTACATGAAATTCAATGTCACATTTTGGGAAAACCAAAATGGAATCGGATGCCATTTTTTCCTTGAGAACCCCTAGAATTTTCTTACAATAATCATTCCAACAATATGTAGCATCCTTTTTCAACAATTGTTCCATTGGTGCCATGATTTGTGCATAACTCTTAATAAACTTCCGATAGTAACCAGGGTGCCCCAACATGGTGCGTAGTTGTTTGACACTTTACGGTGCTTCCAGATTGAGAATGACAGCAATCTTCGCAGGGTCCACCATTAGGCCTTATTTGCAGACCACGTGGCCAAGTAAATTCCCAAAGGGGATGAGGAAGGTGCACTTCTTAATATTCAACACAATCTGGTGTCGTTGGCAAGTGTCCAGCATCAACCGTAAGCTCACTATATGTTTCTTAACTAACCCAAATAGAGTCCAATCATCGAAATAGACCTCCAAAAACTTGTGGATGAACTCCTTGAACGTGGCCTCCACTACGCATGAAAATATCGTTGGCACATTCTTTAGTCCAAAGGCCATCATAGTATACTGAAAACAACCCCATTTAGTCGTGAAGGTTGTCTTGCTCCTATCTTCCAGCGCGATATTGATCTAATGGTACCCTAAGAACCCATCTGTGAATGAGTAAGCTTCCTTTCCACCAACATTCTCCAATGCTTCATCTGTAAATGTTGTCGGGAATGGATCATGAACACATGCATCATTAAGCTTCCTGAGGTCCATGTAGATTCGAATTTCGTCCTTCTGTTTTTTCTCCTACACTATCATAGGACTCATCCATTCGGATTCTTCCACTAGTTCAATAATTCTGATTGCAAGCATTTTGTCCAACTCTTCGTGAGCCTTTTCCTTATACTTCGGATTCAAATGGTAAGGACGCTGCTTAACTGGCTTCACATCTAGTTTTAGAGTAATCTTCATCATCCCTAAGTCGCCAAGGATCCCCTTTAACTTGGTGATTTTGGTTGGGAACAAATCTTGATATTCGCGAAGTAACTCGAGGACCTTATCCACTGCGGCATCATCCCAATAGTCCCCAAGCATTGCGTACTTTGGCTCTGCATCTGTACCAATGTTTACTTGCTTTGTTATCAGCGACACAGTGATGTCGGGGTCCTCGATTAATGGTCCTCTAACTTCGCGACTCCCTTCAGTTTCTGGAATATTAATATTTTGGGGGTCATCATCATCATCCTCTACTTGTACGTTGTAACATTCCAGGGCATGGCTTAACTAAGGTGACCATACTGGTTGAACTATTTCCTGCAGTTCCTATGGTATTTTTAAAATGGCGACTCTCATGGCCTGCAGCGCATCATCAACAGTATCTTCCCATGGGTCTTCAAACGAGAATGTTAACAAGAATCCCTCACGGAAGACATCCCATTCACCTGTACCATGTCAGAGTTCTATCTCGGTATACTAGTTCCTCGAGATGACATCCAGGGTATGATAGAATAAGTGTACCCATTCAGGCTGAGGTTCTTCTCCATAGGCCTTAGTCCATTTTGTGAGGTGCATAAGTGGGTCATCGCATCCATCTTATTTCTCGGTTATTTGTAGGTCCTGTTTCCCAAACCGTAGCTGCATCATCCTCGTGCAACTGCACCAGTTTTCAAAGTTTCCTTGATGTGTTCCCCACCAATGCACAGGTGTCACATGTAGTGCTCACTTCAATGCATTGAACCATTGGTGCTCTAGTACTACGCTCTCAAACTTGTTCAAGAATTCATCTATCACTGTCAATCCATCATAAGTTGGTAGATCTCAGACCTGGGTTGTTACGCAAAGTAGTGATTTAGTCATCATATTACAATTTACCATTATCGGTTCACTCAACCGATTGTGCCAGCATTCATCTTCTTCGTCTGAATCTGAAGGGCAGGAACCTGCATGGTCCCACAAGACCCTTCCCTCTATAGTCAAATATAGCCAATCCTAGTCTCATGCAGTTACCTTGTAGATACAATCCACCTCATCGTCGCATCTATTTTCGCACATGGGTTTAGTGTAGCACTCTCCTTCAGCTGGATCTAATGGAACTACTACGCGTAGGGACTTTTTCTCAAAAATCATTTTCCGCTTCTTGAAGTTGATGACTCCATTCATATCCCATGACCCAGTCTATCCCTAACAACATGGGGTAAGGGTTACTATCATCCACGATCTCTATTACCTCAAAGTTTGTTTGTGTACTCGCACCTTCAATATCCACTGTTACCCCTTACAATCTTCCCATGGGCAAGATCTTTTGTTGGTTCACCATCTGTAATTGAATAGGATACCACTGTAATATAGGCCTACCCATGCATTCCCATGTCTGCTTTGGTAACAAATTCACGTCCGAACCCAAGTCTAAGATCACCTGATCCATTTCATACTCGCCAATCTGCGCCCTTAATCGTATTTCCCTCCCAGAGCATAGTGCATTCCTTCCCAGTTTCCAGACTATGCGCGTTTCTCCTGGCCCTACGCACCTAGTGATCAACTCTTGTATTCCTTTAATTGCCTTATTGTCGCGTAGCATCTTCATGCATGTCTCTAGAAAGGTAGTTAGCATATAAGGATCCATTCCTATCTCCAGTTGATCCTTATTACCTGAAGTAGAGGCCTTCACAAAGCTCTTCTTAGCTTCCATAAACATCTCCTTTGTGCATTCCATGTCAAAGTCAGGTTCCTTTGTAGGATCCTTACAATCCCATGTATCTTCCTTAGGCTTCTTCCCCTTATCTTCTCCTGTGGCCACGCCACTTCTGAGCATCATGTTCACATTGGGGTCTTCTTCGCATGGTTCGAACCTCATCATTTGGATATTTTGAGTCAGAGTAGGTTGTAGCACCCCTTTCTTGCGCATTTGTGCGATCAGCATCAAACAATCTACCATTTCATGATAAAACTGCTCACAGTACAGACAAGATATTCTCCTTGGGCTAGTATAATCGTGAGCGTAGTGCCCTATTCCTCCGTAATTGTAACAGATTAGCTATCTGTGGCCCCTTCCAGGCCCCATTCCTCGTCGTCCTCGCCCTCACCCTTGAAATCCCCCACGCACTATTGCTACAGCTAGATCAAGGCCTCACATTTCTATCTGCATTCGATAAGCTAGTGTCCTATCCATCATTAGCTCATAGCTCTGACATGTCCGCTCATCGTGGCCCACTAATCGATAGAAATTAAAAAACAGCTATTGCAAAGTCTGTGTATACTTTTGCAATAGGTGACAATTGTTCGTTATGTGCTTTCCCCCCACCTGACAGATCGTGCACCAGAACACGGGCGCTGTACTTGGCCCTGCCTGTGCCTCTGGTCTCAACAGCATTGTTCCCCCTCCTACCAAGTAGTTCACGAATACCGGACAATGGTCCTTATCGCGACCCTAGCCTTTACATTTTACGCACCACATTTCTTCACGTGCTTCCAGCCCGGTGCCCTATCCTGCTTCAAACTCTACATCTCCAAGCATAGGTTCTATAGCTACGCGTGGATTTGTTGGACTCCCAACCCCGTATCTTGTATTGGTGTTTCATGCAACCTTATCGCCATTTCCAATGCTTCCGCCTGAGTTGAGAGCTTCTATTGTGATAGCACCATCCTCAGGTGTGGAGTCAAAGACGCTACAAACCACGCATAGTGCTACGCATTTGTCAGTGCCATATTAGCCTCGCAAATCATACTTTTCAGCCTTTGATCCAGATCCTAGGGGGTTTCGCCTAGAAGCGTCACAATATCCTTAAATCTGATGATCGACTGCATTTCATATTTTGGCTGGCTAAATTCTCTATTCAACATGATCTAGATCTCTATTATTCCTACATTTGGATGATCATTTGACTGCTTGATATACCAAGTCAAAGCGCTATCCTACAGTGTGCTTTCCAATGTGGCCTTCTTAATGTTGTCATCCATAACCCTGTGTGCTTCCCATACTACTCTTACTAAATCAAAACTGATTCGGATCTTCCTTCCCTACTCCTCTAAATACAGGCAGCTTGATCACGCTTACCATGCTAAACTATTGGTTTGGTGGAGGTGGTGTGGGCGATGATGGAGGTGAAGGAGGTGACATGAGTGGTGGCATAAGTGGGGATGGTAACTGCAGAATGCGTTGCTTTATCAAACTGACCGCACTCCTTGGAGAAACCCAAGCACGCTCTTCCTCGCTCGCTCACGAAGGTGAAATTAAAGGATTGTTTCCTAACCCTTCAATACCTTTGTAAAATGTCTTTCCGCTTAGTTGTAGCTTACAGTCGTGTCTATCGCAAATTAGTGATAAACCCTCATATTATCTAATTGAGCCAATGGTCTACGGCCCGTGTGATCTTATCTTCTGAGGCCTCTAGCCTACGCACCAACTCTGGAGTCCACACTATTGGTTTATTGAGCTTATACCTTCCCTGGCTATCCGCTAACATTGCGATCCAATCCTATAGCTCTGAAGAGAAGGATGTAAAGAAGATCTTGTGGATTTTAGTATATACATAGTGATCCAGTCACCTCTTCTCAAATATCTGTGGGGTTTTGTTTTCCTGTATCACAAACTCGTGAAGATTATGATCCAACCAATCTTCAATTTCCTTCTTTGTAGGGTTCCAGTGTTCTGACATCATACATCCCTTAGGTAGATCCTGGTCTTGGCAGCGGAACCATTTGTTGGCTTGTTAGGGCCTGACCCAGGTTTAGAAGTGTTTTAGTCAAACAAATCCCGAAACTATCGGCCCTTCTGGCAATAGTTCGTGAATCACAGACTGAGGTCTCACCCGAGGTAGTATTGGAGGTTGCTAGAACTAGGCTTCCACACCCTAGGGATGCCTAGATGAAGTCTGGAAGGTCCGCGAACCATTCCTACACACTATGTGTAGCTACCTATTCAGTGCAACTACCTTCGCGCGGCTCGAATGATGAGTATCATTGTTCTTTACCCTTTACAGTGCTTATTAGTATTATGGATCTTGAATTACATTAAGTGGGCCCAATGCTTTCCTTTATCATTCAACATAAATAGACATCCACACAATTATAAACTGTAAACAGATGCATAAAAAGAAACAGAGAAATAAATATGTGATATTCCAAAACCAACTTATCTTTATTAATGCTTTTTCCAGTTACAATCCACTTCCTACCCTGCGCACACAGCTGCGAACTCTACTAGGCCTCTGTGCACACAGCCGCAGAGTCTCTTCTACTACTATGACATGCAACTCAGACTTACAGACTCGGAGTGAATATTACTTTCAAAAACCCATACACTTAAGATCTCCACGAAAGATACCTCTACACTTAGACCCTAATAAATATCACTACAGAAGGAGCCCTTTTCATGGTCACAGTCCCCGTTGTTATAATGAGGTCCTTGGCAGGAGTACTTGTTGATAGTCACTAGTAACCAGGTCTCATCACCCACCTTATATTTTTTTTTTATCATACCCCAAGGGGTAGTCTATTGTGCCCTCCTTCCTCGCTTACCTTCCTTACAGTCTATCTTATTTCATCTTTCTTACTATTTTGATATCCCCAAAATGGGGTTTGATTACCTACCCTACGTTTGTATTGCTATAAGAGCCAAAGGCTCAACAGGTCTCATATTATGAGGTATATTTCATTAAGGACAACAGATTGAGAAGATCGATACATATATTGACTAGATACCACCTCTCTCCTGTGTCAAATTTCGGGTACAGGTACCCATTTGTTGAAGGTCATTTGATATTTTCCCGGGAGTATGGCCGGACTACCCTTTGACTTGACTCATTACAACTCACGCTCTGTGCATTTCGCAGGGCCTTTACAATACCATTACCCAAAATTTTGGGCTTTAAGTCCCAAAACCATCACATGGGGGATCCACTACCCAACAAACAACTTGGTTTCCCTCAAGGTTGTATACCTAGTTATATAATGTGCTCTAATTATGGCTCTTGTTCATGATTTGATAAGTTATTGGATTATTGATGAATGCATGGGATAACAAGCGTTATTACAACTAGACAAAGAGGATATAGATCCTTCTTGGTAATTCTCAAAAGAAGTTCAGAAGTTTATGATCATATATGAATTCATGACTTGTAGTGTATATGTTTATCATATGATTGAGGAATTGTCTATTTTACACTAGGTATGCCTAAGTCAATGCTTTTCCCAAGCTTTGATTTTTTAGCATTGTTATCATCATTGTCATGATTCTATAAAGTTACAGGTATGTCTAGGTAGTGGTATGGAGGCTAACATGGAAAAATGGCATAGATCGTGTGACCGCATGCACAAAACAAAGGTTTTTGGGTCATAATTGTTGGTAGACAATCTTATAGGTGCATTTATAGCCTCATAACTACATGCACAATGTGTTAATGGTATGATTGAGGTGTTAAGTTAGTGAAAAAGAGTTTCATCTTAGGGATTGTTCACCTCGGGTGGTTTCCAGGCTCCTGAGTGTTTTGTAGTCCCTAAGGGATCCCAATAAGTTATCAGTTTGTAAGCGCCACTTCCATAACTAGAACTTGGAGGATAGGTCATATCATAGTAACACTCAACTCATGTTTACCATTGAGAGATTGTAAAAGTGGGTAAATGTGGGGTGGGGCATTTTTAGAGTGTTATCATAGAGAGGTTGCAACACTAGACTTTGGGGTAAAAGAAAATCATCATACAAGTTTATATGTTTGGCATGAAATAATGATGGTTAATGGTTTTTATATGCATCATAGTTATATGCATGCCTATCATTTTATTTTTGTTGAGCTTACTATTGAAAATGTAACAAGAAAATCTCAGTTTGACTTTGCCTTCATCAAAATAGAAAAAAATCAAATTTCTATGTCAACAGAATACTTGGAGGTAGTTAACTAAGGTGACATAGAACTTGTCACTTCGTTAACTCTGTTAATTCAAGTTGGGGAAGATTAATTTCATTTCAATATGTTTGATTTCTAATTTGTAGCAATCTATTTCACTTAATTTGAGTTATTATTAGTTTAACTAGTTCTAACTTTGAGAACAACTAGTGGAGGTCAAGTCGTGCAAGTGGAACTTCAACCACACTCAGTGATCAACCAATTAACTTATCAATCAACCCAAAATAATTGATGCATGCATAGAATATAGGTTAACTAGTTGAGATGGATATTCCAAGGTAGTGTACTATCAGTTGTAGCATATTCCAATGTGTATAGGTGGTGCATGCATGCAGTTAGAGGAAGGACCTCAGGCAATTGTGTAATTCTATGGTGTGAAATTCCTAAAAAATAAGGGCAATTTCATAAGGGAAAAACATAAGGAAATAGGAGCTTGGAGGGATTAAAAAATGGCTAATTGTTGACCAGAGTCAGTCAGGTAGGGAGAGGGATAGACTGTACACTTGTAGGGTGTACTCAGGCTTAAGAAAGAATATCTATTTATTCTCTATTCTTTGATTAATGCAATATAGATAGTAAGGGGTTTTGAGCAGTTTCTTTCCCCTAGATAAATATTTGTTCATCTATGATGTTTCCTTTTGCATGTCTATGATTCTTGTTCTAGATGGTGAATTTACTTCTGTAGATTAGTAGAGTAGCTTCAAGTCTTGTGATTTAGTAAATTTCGTGAGAAGTATTGAATCTACACAATAATTTCTACATGGTATTATAGCTAGAATCATTGTAGAGCATAAATTTTGAAGTTGTCATTGCAGGAGATTCAAATTTGAAGATCAGTGTTGTAGGTTTTGCTTAGGACTAAGAAGATGGCTTTCAATGGACTTAGGCTCAAGTATGCCCTTGTGGGAATCTCGAATTAATATGTTGTATGAAAGGACTGCATGGAGGCAAAACTGTAGGATAATGGGTCGAAGGAATTCATTGATAATGATATTCCATAACCAACAACATATGATGCTAAGGATGTAGCAGAATGGAAGAAATGTGTAGCCAAGGCAAGGAGGATCACATTAGAGGGCATACAACACCATATTGTATCAAATATCCATGGAAAGAGACTCCATATGCAATGTGGAAAGCACTGACAAATTTTCTCCAGAATAGTAGTGACCACTGGAAGTTGGCACTCAAGGACAAGCTTCGAAATATCAAGATGTAGAGAAACGAGACCATTCCACAATACCTGAGTAGGTTCACACAATGTTGTGATGAACTTGGTCAAGTTGGTGTTACTGTAGCATAGGATTATTTGGTGAATCTAACCCTTCTAGGCCTTCCCAAGAGCTAGCACAAATACCAATATTTGGTGAGTGGCAGGGAGAAACTACCAAATTTGGAATTCCTATGGTCCGATTTGGTAAAGGAGGAAATAAGGTGGAATAACATACATGAGAGTCAGCCATGGAAAATTTTAGGGGCTAATATTCGCAAGTGGGCTAATTTTACATGCTTTTTCCAAAAAAACTATTCACTAATTTTCATTTCTTCTAAAAACGATTCGTCCAAATTTTACAGTATAAAAATACTTTACCTGAAAAATCACAAAATTACATGAATTCTGCCTATAAAATAATTAGAAATTTGGATTTTTTATAAAGATATGAACAAAATTTTTACGGTTTTCATATTAGACACTAGTGGGATTCGCCAAAATCTATAAAATTTAAAAGGAATTTCCATCCTTAAAATTTTCTATGGATCAGAATTCATCCAAGGGAGAGGATGAGGATAATTGTGCCTTGGCTGGAAAGGTGAACAAAGGGAAAGGGAAGAAATACCAATTCAAGGAAGAATCTAGTAAAGTGGGGAAAGAAGAAAAGCTTGTCCAAAATCAAGTGCTTTCATTGTCATGAATTTGGGCACTATGCCACGAAGTGTCCACACTAGAAGGAAAGAAATAAGACCACAGGAGGAGAAACAAGTGAAGTTTTGGCTTCATAGTTTGAGCTTTATTTTACTATCATTGCATGCATGGCCAACATAGTGATGGAAAGCGTGTGGTATCTCGATAGTGGTGCCTCATTCCATATGACACAGAACAAATATTTTTTCAGTGATTTGGAGGAGAAGGATATGTAGATGCACATCAAGATGGGAGATGATGGAAGGTACAACATGACCGGAATTGGTACAGTTACCTTTCAAATGGATTCAAGCTCCCCTCTTAGACTCAAGGATGTCATGTTTATTCTGGGTCTAAAGAAGAGTCTTGTCTCCATTGCAATTTTGAAAGACTGTGGTTATGATGTGATCTTCAGTAAAGGAAAGGAATTCTTGAGACACATATCCACGGGACAAGTGAAGCAGATATCGGTTCATGTTAAGAACCTCCACAAGCTAGATGTAGAGGATTATTTTTTATTAGAGCACAAAGGTGGAGAGGGTGCAAATCCATGATGTCAGTGAACTTTGGCATAGAAGACTTGGACATTTGCATCATTGAGCTTTGAAGATCATGTATCAGATTACCAAAGGCCTCCCTAGAGGAGCACTAGAGCATAAGGACTCGTTCAAAGGGTGTACCCTGGGGAAGTACGCAAAAGTGACTTTCCATGATCAGGAGAGGAGAGAATAGTCCTTGAAAGGATCCACTCTGATGTCTGTGGACCTTTCTTGACAGCTTCCACTTCCAGGCACAAGTATTTTTTCATCTTTATTAATGCCTACCCACAGAAGTGTTGGATCTTCTTCATGCAGAAGAAGGATGATAATTTCTACAAGTTCTTAGAGTTACTGGTGGAGAAATAAATGGGCAAGAAGGTGAAGGCTCTCAGGAGCGACAATAAAGGTGTGTACATGTCGAATGAGTTTTAAATTTTTTGTGTAAAAGAAGGTATTCGATAAGAGTTGATAGCACCCCACAACCCACAACAAAATGGGGCAGCTAAGAGGAAGAACCGAATCATTGTGGGAGCAACACAGACGATGTTGCATGATCAAATCCTACCTCTGCACTTGTGGGTTAAAACATGCAACGCAATGGTCTATTTACGGAAAAGGAGTCCTCATTGAATTCTTGGCATGATCACACCATAGGATGCTTTCTCATGGAAGACAATGGATGTGTCACACTTCATAATTTTTGTAGACTCTATCTATTGCCATGTCTCCAAAGAATTAGGGAAGAAGCTAGAGTTGACAAAAGAGTTGGGGGTATTTGTGAGTTACACAGAAACTCCACACAACTATCGTGTGTATTTTCCATCCCTCATAATGAAAATTGTGCAACGAGTTGTCAAATTTGATTAAGACAAAGCCATGTGGTGATCTCTTGAGAGGGAGCTTCAGATCCCACCAGAGGAGGAGTTTTTAGCTCTAAAGGAGGAGCCTTAGGATGTTGTGGAGTATCCATAAGTTGAGGAAAAGGGAGTGGAGATAACCACTCAAGAAAAACCATCCAAAGAAGGAAGGAAGAGAGCTAGGGAAGTTGAGAGACTTGTGCATGATGCGAGGGAGAATGTGGGTGCACCTTCAAATCAGTGCAACAAAAGAAAGTCCCTAGATTGGTACACTTGCTACATGTCTCTAATGAACAAGCTAATAAAGGCTCGACCATCGTCTTTCAAGGTAGAAGTAGAGAAACTAGTATGGGTTGATGCAATGGTTGAGGAGTATGAATCCACCGTGAAGAATAGTGTTTTGGAAGTGGTCCCAAGACCAACAGAAAAATTAGTTGTGGATTCAAGATGGATCTTCAAGGTGAAGTAGACGGAGGTATAAAAAAGTGCATTGCTAGATTTTTGGCCAAGGGGTACTCTCAAGTGGAGGGAATTGACTATGAGGAGACCTTTGATCTAGTAGAAAGGTACTCATCCATTAGATCAATCCTTGCTTTGGTTGCATAGATGGGGTAGAAGATCCATCGAATGGATGTTGAAATTGCATTCCTCAATGGATTTTTGTAGAGGAGGTGTATATCAAAAAACCAAAAGGATTTGAGACTTTTGATCAAGAGTCTCATTTGTAAAGTCTCGAGTGAGTGTCGTGTGGTCTCAAGAAATCACCCCGTGTTTGGTACACCAAGATCAATAATTATCTCATTGATTTGGGATACACCAAAAGTGAAGTAGATGTAAACCTCTATCATATTTTGGTATAAGGTAAATTGTTAAATTTGTTTTATAAGTTGATTACCTAATACTGATTGATGATGAGTAGTTGATCAAATCTTGCAAGGAGTACCTTGCGAGAGAGTTCGAGATGAAGGAAATGGGTCTCATGCACTCTTCCTTACATAGGGAAGTTATAACAAAGGCCTTATAAAGAGGGAAGTTTGAGTTCCATAGATGGAGGATAGGGGTGGTTGATAATCCCTTTCTTTCTGAGAGGGACTGTTGAAAATGCGGCAAGAAAATCTCAGTTTAACTTTGCATTGGTCAAGCTATAGAAAATTTGAATTTATATTTCAGCAGAATACCTATAGGTAGTTAACTGAGGTGACATGGCACTTGTTAGTTAGCTAACTCAATTAATTTGTGTTTGGGAATATTGAGTTTAGTTCAGTATGTTTGATTTCTAATTTGTAGCAATATATTTTAGTTAATTTGAGTTATTGTTAGTTTAACTAGTTCTAACTATCATAAGAACTATTGGAGGTTAGGTTGTGGAAGTGGAACTTCTACCACACTCAGTGATAAACCAATTAACTGATCAATTAGCCCAAAATAATTATTACATGCAAATAATTTGAGTTACCCAGTTGAGATGGAGATTCCAAGTTAGTGTACTATTAATTGTAGCATATTCCAATATGTACAGATGGTGCATGTGTTGGGTGCAATATTTAAGGATAATTCAGGCATCCTTTTTGCCATTTTTCCTGATTTGAACCTGCAATTTCCCTAGTCTAATGTCATTCCCTCTGATAAAGAAGCAATCTTTTTGTTGACACATTATTATGTTTTTTTCTGCCAAATATTGAATGAAATGATGCTTTCTTTGAGATGACTAACTAAGGTGTTTTTGGAAGAGTTATTCAGAATGTTTTTCTTTCAGGTATTGCCATAGCTACTGATGGCCATGGATGAACAGTTGTTGTTATTCCTTGCTGCTACATGGTTCGAATTGTTGTTACACCTCACGATTGTCATTCTCTATTGTTACAACCCGGATTGTCATATTTTGTTGTTACACCATGAAGCTTCTGTTACACCGTGCATTTTCAAGACCGTAATTGTTACTTTCAAAGACATTTGTCAAAGAACTGCATAAAGTAATGAAAATCTTGGAAGTTATAACTGTGTGCCTAGACAAGAATTGTGCAACCATAATGATCTTTATCTAAACATCTTGTAACAATTTATATTTTTTTAAATTACTTTTGTTAGCGTAATGAGCATGAGAATCACAAATTCTCATGACTGATTTGTTTTTCCAATTTTGGGACTCTGAAAAAGACTTTACAAGGAGAGCTTAGTCTCGTGTAAAATAAATAGCTAGACAACAGGAAAAATATATTTGTATTTTTATTTTTGTACTCTTCATCCTTTCTTAATACAAAGTATATAAGGTGATGTTACAAAAATTCTTATGTTGCGTTTTTAACTAAGTTTCCATTTTCTTCCTGCACCCTGCTAGGGAGGAAGGGCCCTCCTCTTTAGTAGGAATTGCAGTGTTGGTAGAATAGTTTTTTCTTTTATGTGTTAGGTTTGGATCTCTTATTATCATTGTACATGTTTAGTGTGGGATAGATACGCCTCTACTTTCAGATTTACTGTATGTGTTGTTACAAAGGATAATTAACTACCCATATAGTTTAACCCTAACCCAAATAATAAGGCAGCCTATAATATAGAAGCCCCCACTTCTTTCCAGACGTACTACATCACTCTTGTTGGATGTAATGAGAGTCACCTTCAATCAAGAAAAATAGTAAATCCAAAGACCTCCCCTGTTATTACTGAAGAGGAATGTGAATCACCGAGGGATGATACTGTGGATCTTGATGAGACTGTTACACCTATAAAAATCGACTCGAATGATGCTGATACACCTATGAAAGTCAATCTAACTGTTATGGTAACCAAGGATCCCCCATATCCACAAAGACTAGCTGAAACTGGGATGATTCCACAACCCGAATCTAATTTTCTCAAGGAGTTAAAGAATTTTCACATAAGGATTCCCTTGTTTCAAGCCATTAAGGATGTCTCCATCTATGCAAAAATAGTAAGAGACCTATGTGTTAAGAAACCTGGAAGGAAGCCCAAAGACCCTATTACCATCCAAGTGATGGTAAAATTGTGAGAACTGATGTCTGGTCAGCCTCTTTTGACTAAATATAATGATATATGGAATCCTACAATTACTGTTTATATTGATGAAAAGCCCATTTCGAATACATTAATTGATTTAAGGGCAATAACCAATGTAATGACCAAGGAGGTCTTCACCCCGTTAGGATTATATAGGCTAATACAAAGACCTACAGTACTATAACTTGTAGATAGGTCATGTGTTAAGCCTGAAGGAATGGTAGAGGACGTTGTGATAACAGTAGATTCCTAGAAGTACCCAATATACTTTCTTATTTAGTAGACCAAATCAAACCTAGGGGGACATCCCTTGATATTAGGAAGGCCTTGGTTGGCCACTCCAAATGCATTCATAGGTTGTAGGTCTAGCTACATAATGATTTTAGATGGATAAGCCATAAATAACCTCAGCCTTTACCCCCCTGCAAAACCATGTAAGGATTTGGAAAATCCCTTGTGGGATGAATTTGAACCTGAATTAGATTATTCCAAGCCACTCCTCACTCTTGGAAAAGCCCAATATTTTAAGAATGAAACAAAGGATGATATTATCAATGGCTTTATCAGTAATTCTATGTTTTTGCTTCTATTAATGATTCAGGGGTAGAATATACAATGGAATACTTGAGTCTAGAGCATATAAAAATTGCCCCTAATCTCAAAATCAACCCAGTTGAAATATAGTGAGGAAAAAGTTTAAATATCAATCCTATTCTGACTCCCAAATAGAACATGATGTTGTTACAAATGTTACAGAAACATAAAAAGGCATCTGTATGGGATTACATAGAAACGAAAGGCATTAACCCTAACCTATGCACCCACCACATCTACTTGAAGGGAGATTACACTCCAATTAGACAGCCACAACGATGTATGAAAATAGAAATTAAAGAAGTAGTAAAAGAAGAATTGCAAAAAATTCTAAATGCCAAATTCTTTTATCCCATCTCTGACAGCCAATGGGTGTCTCCACTTGTCATTATTACTCAACAAAACAACAACTGGAGGATCTGTGTGGATTACAGAGAGCTTAACAAAGTCACTCAAAAATACCATTTCCTTTTGCCATTTATAGATCAAGTCCTTGACACCTTATTTGGAAAGATTTTTTTTTCATTTCTAGACAAGTTTAGTGGTTATAATCATATACAGATTGCTCCAGAGGTTCAAGATAAAACCACCTTTACTTGCCCTTGGGGGACTTTTTCATACAGATTTATCCCCTTTGGACTTTGTAATGCACTAGAAACCTTACATAGGGTAGTATTGGGAATATTTACGGATTTGGTAAATGACTGTTTGGAAGTATTCGTGGATGACTTTACACCTTATGGTGATGATTTCGAGCTAGAACTAGCCAATCTCGAAAAAGTATTAGAGCGATGTGAGCAAACTAATCTTTCTTTAAGCACTAAAAAATGTCACATGAGATGAATGAAGGAATTGTGCTTGGGAATTATATCTTCGTTGAAGGAATAAAGGTAGACACTACTAAGATAGAAATAATTGTGAAAATTCTAGCTCCCAAAACACAAAACAGGTATGTAGTTTTTTGGGACATGTAGGGTATTATAAAAGATTTATAGAAAAAATTTCAAATATTGCATCCCCATTATTTTCTCTGCTTACTAAAGATGTGGAATTTTTCTAGATAGGGTAACGTGAACATGCCTTTGCTTAATTAAAGCAGTGTGTATCAGTAGCTCTTGTTTTGCAATGACCAAACTGTGATCTGTCATTCCATATAGCAACTGATGCATCTGATATTGCTATAGGAGTTGTGCTAGGTAAACTAGAAGACAAGAAGCCATATGTCATCTACTGCATTAGCAAGAATATGACTCCAACATAATTAGATTATAGAGTTACAAAAAAAGAGTTTCCCACAGGAGTACATGCTATTAATAAATTTAGCCACTACATCACAAGTTATCAAATATTTGTGCACACTGACCACTCTGCCATTTCTTAATGAATAAACTTGTCACGAATGGTAGGGCCACACATTGGTTTTTGTTGTTACAAGATTTTGATATAACAATCTTAGATAATCCTCGAAAAGATAATGTAGTGGTTGATTTCTAGGTTGATTGTTAATAGTGATTTCAAGCATGTTGAAGGTTCCTTTCTAGATGAATGTATTTTTGTTATTTCAACTCACTCACCATGGTATGAAGTGTTGGCTTATATGGGCCTGACCCAAGTTTGGAAGAGTTAGTTAGCCAAACAAATCTCGCAGCTACTTGCCCTTTCGGCAACAGCCCATGGAGCGTGAACTGAGGTCTCACCTAAGGTAGCAAGGTAGGGTGCTGGAACTAGGTTTCCACACCCTAGGGATGTCTTGGTGTGGTATGGAGGTTTCACGCACTGGTTTATAGCTCCGCGCTGCTCAATATTTGCACAAATCTAGTTTGATTATATCTTTCTTATTAGTGCGATATTCTATTGGAGGATGTTATTACAATTTAACAGGGTCTTTAAGAAAACATTTAACCAACACAATTGATTTGTGCATTAAAATGGACCCAAATTTACATTCATTCATACCATAAGAAGATTAAATTAAACAGATATTATGAAAGTCAAATTCACGACAACGTAGAAGGAACACAGAATTTCAAAAGAAACTTATCTTTATTTACACTTATCCTCAATACATCCAGATCCATCCTGCACACTCAGCTGCAGGGGTCCATGCACATAGCTACAGAGCCTCTATCTAATACCCCAACACTTGAAATGGACTTATAGATGCTTTCAGACTATCTTTTTCTAAAACCCATTACATTTCATCTTTTTCAAAACCAGAACTGCCTTTCCCTCATAGATCCGCGCTCTATTTATACCCTTCCTTGGCCTGCGATCCCTGCGCAAGCCGACTCTATTTATATTTCTTTACATTATTTTCGGGTGGACTACCCTTTGACTCAATCCTATTATACTTCACGCTCTGCATACTTCGTAGTTTTTACAATAATGTAATCCTACTTTTTGGGCTTTCTGCCCCAAAACCATTACGCGGGACCTCCGCTACCTAACAGTCCCCCAACACAATCATCATGACTCGTCCTGAGACACTCACCAGCACAGTGAGATGCTCTACCTTGGCTTCACAGTTCGCCTTCCTTTGAGTGGCACTTGTCATCCTACTGCTCCTTCATTGTCTCCTGCAACGCTTCGCCCAACTCCTGCTTCGATGTTTCTACCACGTCTCGCAACCAATGATGCTCATTCTACTCTACTCGGTTAAAACATAACACCCCCTCATAGGATTTTAATGCGAGTGGGGGAGTCGCTTACAGGACCTCCTGGTACCACCGCAGCCACTTCCAACCTTCGTATCTTCTCTTCGCATCGTCTGTTGTAGCTTGTGTTGCAATTTTGCAAGACCCTGGCTGTTGTCCACAAGATCCCAATCTTCGAGGCACATCAGAGAAGACTTATTAACTACATATCTACCTGTGGTTTTCATCTATCCATCCTTTCGTTTTTCTATTGTAATGTGTCGGCCTCGCCCTAGGCGAGGTGATGGCATCTGAACCAATTCTGCTTCGTGTTCCCTCTTTTCCAGTATATCCCCTACCAGTGATATTGTAGCCTATGGGATGCCCGCACTGGTCAACACCATACTCCTTAGAGAGTCCTACTTCTCCATCGGCCAGATCACTATTGTCGAGCGCATGCCTTGTCTAGAGATAATGAATAGCTTCATAAGTGTTTCCGAAGTGTAGGTCGCCCTCGGTGATTTATAAGCCATGCGAGTTTCAAATTCACTACTTACCGCCTGTTCCAGAATGTGTAAACTACTCATGTAAAATCTGTGGCAACTCGTTTCATCTTTGGCTCATACTATTTCTCTTAATTTCCCTCTACCCACTCCCTTTTGCCATAATGCAGACATCTTGTCATGAATAGTGATATTAATGGTCATCATTCCTTGTATTAGCACATCTGCGTGATCCTTTTCACGCAACCATGACCCTTGTGTTTGGTAAAATGTATGCACACCATAGTACTCGTGCATCTGTCCCCCAGGCATCTTTATCGTCCCATGCTCTCTTCCAACTGGGTGGAGTGGTGAGACTATCCTCTCTTTGGCTAGTCAGGTGGTCGACCCACTTATGTAGAGCTTTAGGCGACTACCATTCACTCTGCCTGGGAAGGGGTCTCCATTGAGTTTAGCCAGATGAACCGCGCCCCCATCAGTAACTTTTTTGATGACAAAAGGTCCCAACCAGTGCATGCGTAGTTTGCCTGGGAATTTTTCTAACTTACTGTCATAAAGAAACACTAGATCATTTTCCTTGAAGGTGCGCACCTTGATATGGTGATCATGCCACACTTTCTCACACTGTTTTTGTACCTACTGATGGAATCCAGCCAAAAACCGTTCCTCCTCTAATTCTCCTAGCTGTGTGAGCCTTTCTTCCAATGCTCCGTGGTCTACCATACCCATGATTTTCGTGATCCGCAGACTAGGCACAATATATTCCATAGGCATAACGGCCTTCTTACCATAGACTAAGCGAAACAGTGTCTGACCTGTCAGCTTCTTGCACGTAGTTTGGTATGCCCATAGCACAGTAGGGATGCACAAGTCCCAGTCATTTCATCGTGCATTATAGACCTTAGTCAACGCGATCTCCAAAATTTTATTGAAGGCCTCGACGATCCCATTTGCTTGTGGATGGTAGGGCATACTCTATTGGTGATATATCTGAAATTCCTCAGTGAGTACGCTAATCGTTTCATTTAGGAAATGCATTCCTCTATTACTCATGAGAATTTTGGGATAGCCAAACCTGGTCAGTACGTTCTCGAACAAGAATTTTGTTGTTGTCATAGTCGTGCAATCCTTAACTAGCTACGCCTCTGCCCATCGGGTCAAATAGTTGGTCGCATTGATGATATAATGTGTGCCCATCTTTCCTCACTGTTCAATAGGCCCAACTAAGTCGATCTCCCATTTCTCAAATGGTTGTAGCATCATCTATGGTTGAAGGGGCATTTCATCCCTCTGCGATGGTTTGCCCGTTTGTTGGCATACATTGCAGGCCCGACAGTATGCTTTCGAATCTTGATGTAGAGTGGGCCACCATAATCTAGCATGAAGAATCTTTTGGGCTATGGAACAAACCACATAATGTCCACCAGAAACCCCTCCATGTGCTTCGGCCAGGATCTGTCCACACTCGAATTCTGGTACATATCTATGCAATATTTCATTGTTGCCCATCTTGTAGAGGTGGTCGGTAATTACGGTAAAATCTATTGCATGTATCACTAATTCCTTCTTTTGCTAGACAAAATACCCCTGTGGTGCAGCGCCTGTGGTTAAAAAGTCGATAATATCTTCAAAGTGGTTGTCTGTAATGCGCACGGCATATAACTGGGCATTTGGGAGTTGCTCCTCTATATTTTTCGGTTCTTTGCCGATCTCAATTTGGGACAGGTGATCCGGACCTGCATTTAGACGTCCCGGCTTTACAATAACCTCAAAGTCATATTTTTGAAACAACATCAACCATCGACAGATGTGCCCCCCCAACACAGGCTTATTCACTAGGTACTTGAGTGCATAGTGGTCAATGTACATCTTAAAATGTCCTCTGAGAAGATAGTGATGGAACTTTTGGAGCACATATACCATCGCGAATCCCTCCCTCTCAGTAGTAGAGTAATTATTTTCTACTTTGGACAACATGTGGCTTGCGAATGCAATTGGGTGATCAATGCCCTCCGCTCCTTCATGAGTGAGTATCGTATCTAGTGTGATACACGATGCGTTGACATGTACATGAAATTCAATGTCCCACTTTGGAAAGACTAGGATAGGGGCAGATGCCATCTTTTCCTTAAGCATTTCCAAGATTTTGTTACATTCCTCGTTCTAGCAATATGTAGCATCCTTCTTCAGTAACTATTCCATTGGAGCCGTGATCTGGGCATAGCTTTTTATAAACTTCCGGTAGTAGACCGTGTGTCCTAATGTAGCGCGTAGCTGGTTTACACTTCGCGGTGCTTGCAAATTTAGTATGACAGTGATATTTGCTAGATCCACCATCATTCCTTGCTTACAAACCACATGGCCCAACAAGTTCCCAAAAGGTATGAGGAAAGTACACTTTTTTAGGTTGAGCACAATCTGGTGCCGATGACAGGTATCCAGCATCAATCGTAAGCTCGCGACATGTTTCTTAACCAAGCCAAATATGGTCTAGTCATCCAGGTATAATTCTAAGAACTTGTGGATAAATTCCTTAAACGTGGCTACTACAATATGGGAAAATATTGCCGCTGCATTCTTCAGCCCAAAGGGCATTACTATAAACTGAAAACAACCCCATTTGGTAGCAAATGTTGCCTTGCTCCGATCCTCTGGCGCAATCTTGATCTGATGGTACCCGGAGAACCCGTCTGTGAAGGAGTATGCTCCCTGCCCACCCACATTTTCTAGTACCTCATCTGTAAAGGGTGTTGGAAATGGATCGTTAACACAATCATCATTGAGCTTCCGCAGATTTATGTAGATGCAGATCTCACCCTTTTGTTTCTTCACTTGTACAACCATAGGGCTTACCCAATTGGACTCCTCGACTGGTTCAATAATGCCTGCTGCAAGCATCTTGTCCAATTCTTTGTGGACCTTTGCCTTGTATTTTGGATTCAATCGGTAGGGTCGTTGTTTCACTGGCTTTGCATCTGGCTTCAAATTTATCTTCACCATTCCTAAGTCTCCTAGAATCCCTTTTAGCTCCGTAATTTTTGTAGGGAATAAATCTTGGTATTCTCGGAGCAACTTGACGACCTTTTCCATGGTGACATCATCCCAATAATCCCCAAGCATAGCATACTTCGGCTCTTCCTCTATTCTGATATTCACTTTCTTTGTTTTCAATGGTGCCATGATGTCCGGATCTTCTATCTCGGGGCTGCGCACCTCACGACTCCCTTTGGATTCTCGTATATTGATGTTACGTAGGTCATCCTCATCATCTTCTACTTGTACATTGTAACATGCTAAGGCCTAGCTCCACTGTTGCGACCAGTCTGACAACATGACTTCTTCTAGTTCCGTCAGTGTTCTAAATATGGTGGCTTTTATCAGCTGTAATGCATCATTCATGGTATCCATCCATTGGTCTTCAGAAAGAAATGTCGATAAAAACCCTCACGCAGGATATCCCACTCGCAGGTTCCATGTTGGAGCTCTGTTTCCGTATACTAGTTCCGTGGAATGACATCCAGGGTATGATAAAATAAGTGCACCCATTCTGGTTAAGGCTCCGCACCATAAGATTTGGTCCATTTGGTCAAGTGTAGGTTTGGATCATCTCAGCCATCATATTTCTTCGTTATTCATAGCTCTAGGTTCCCAAATATTATCTACATCATGCACCTGCAGCTTCACTAATTTTCGAAGGTCCCTTCATGGGTGTCCCACCATCGCACCGATATCACGTGTAATGTCCATTTTAGCACATCAAACCATTGGTACTCTGGAATCATGCTTTTGAATTTAACCAAGAATTCATCCACTACTGTCAGCCCATCATACATCAATAGCTCATGGTTTTGAGCTTTAACGCAATACAACAATTTTGTCAACATATTGTTGTGCGTGGTTACCCCGTCACCCTGTTTTGCCATCGTTCATCCTCTTCATTTGAATCTCTGTTGCATGAGCCGGCGTAGCCTAACGAGAGTCTCCGCTCCTTCTTTGGCCTATTTGCAGCAATTTTGTAGATACAATCCAATGCATCATCCTTTTCTTTGTTGCGCACAGGTTTTGTGTAGCGTGGTCCATCTGTTGGAACTAGCAGAACGACTACATGGACATAATTCTTCTCAAATATCATCTTCCTCTATTTAAGGTCAATACCCCCATTCATGTCAGTGGCCCAGTCTATCCCTAACAATGCAGGGTACGAGCTTCTTTCATCCATGATTTCAATAACATCGAAATCTGTCTGGGTACTTGCACCATCAATATCTACTGTAATTCCTTGCAGTCTTCCCATGGGCAAGATTTTCTGTTGATTGGCCATCCACAATTGGATAGGATACCATTGTAGTGTAGGCTTACCCATGCATTCCCAAGTTTGTTTAAGAAATATGTTTGCATCCGAACCTAGGTCCAGAATGACCTGATCCATCTCGTAGTTGCCAATCTGCACTATTAACTACATCTCCTGACCCATCTGTGATGCCTATCTTCCTAACTTTCAGACTGTGTGAGGTTCACCCCATCCTGCGGATCTATTAATCACTTCCTATAACCCTTTAACTGCCTTGTTGTCGCGAAGCAGTTTTATACATGTCTCTAAGAAGGTAGTCAACGTCGAGGGATCCCTAGCTAGCTCAGGTCGATCCCTACTACCTCGGGTAGAGACACCCATGAAGCTTTCCCTAGCTTCCATATTGTTCTCCCTATTGACCACTCCTGTGGCTATGCCACTCTGCACTACCATGTTTATTGTGGGTTCGTCGTCGCATGGTTCATATCTCATCATCTGCACATTTTGCGTTGTTGTAGGAGGCGTTGCCTTCTTGTTGCGAAGCTGTGCTATTAGCATGGGGTAGTCTAGCAACTCATGATCGAATTGTTCACAATAAGGACATGATATTCGGGTTGGATTGGTACAATACCACGCGTAACGTCATGGTCCTCCACAGTTGTAACAAATTAGCTGCCCGTGACCCCTTCCTAATCCCATTCTGCCCCATCCTCAATCAAGTCCCTAGAACCCACCATGCACCATTGCCACGACTAGATCCTAACCTCACACCTTAGTCTTCATTATGTAGGCAGGTTCCTGGTCCATCAACATTCGATAGCTACAGAAATCTCTTTCTTCATGATCCATCAATCTACAAAAGTTGCAAAAGAGCTGCTAGGGGGTCTAGTTGTATTTTGGAAATAGATGACAGTTATCAGTGTTGTGCTTTCCTCCTACCTAATAGATTACGCACTAGAGCGAGGCGATAACGCCTGTCCCTGCCTGTGCCTCTGGTTGCAATGGTTTTGGTCCCCTCGCGACCACAAAATTCACTGAGACCGGACAATGATCTTTATCGTGTCCTTGGCTCCTGCACTTTATACACCATACTTCCTCCCAGACTTCTGAACGTGGTGTATGTTCGTGTTTTAACTTCTGTATTTCCAAACACAAATTTTGGACCTGCGCTTGGATTTTTTGAACTCCCAACCCTAGGTCTTATCAGGGTTTCATGCAGTCACATTACTACCTCCAGCGCTTCCACTTGGGTTGAAATTTTTTGTTGTGACAAAGCTGAATTCAAATATGTCATTAATGATGCGACGAACCAAGCGCAGTGTTGTGCATCCATCAGGGTCATGTTGGCCTCGTGAATGGTGATTTTCAACCTCTAATCCAAGTCCCACGAGGTCTCACCAGGCATCATCGTGATCTTTTTGAATCCTACAACCGACTGTGGTTCTGACTTTGGTCGACCAAACTCCTTTGTTAATGCAGTATGGATGTTCGCTATCCCCACCGTTTGTTGATGCTTGAATACTTCATGTACCATGTTAGCACTTGATCTTGCGGTGCGCTGACTAAGATAGATTTCTTGATATTATCATCTAAGACTTGCTACACATTCCATACTAATGTTAGCACAAACCAAAATTATTCCGGGTCTTCGCCTCCTTCTCCTTTGAACACTGGTAGCTGGATCGTGTTCACCATAGTTACCCTTTCTCTACTACTATCCCTGATCCTTTTGATTTTTCAACTTTATTTTGTATAGAGTCCCCGTGTTTCACACGAGACACCCCTTATGCAGATCCTGGTCCCGACAATGGAACCATTTGTTGGCTTCTATGGGCCTGACCCAGGTTCGGAAGAGTTAGTTAGCCAAACAAATCCTGTAGCTACCAGATCTTTCAGCAACAGCCCACGGAGTGTGGATTGAGATCTCACCCAAGGTAGTAGGGGAGGGTGCTAGAACCAGGTTTCCGCACCCTAGGGATGTCTTGGTGTGGTATGGAGGTTTCATGCACTGGTTTACAACACTACGTTTCTCAGTCTTCACACATATCTAGGTTGATTATATCTTTCTTATTAGTGTGCTATTCTATTGGAGGATGCAGTTACAAATTAACAGGGTATTTAAGTAAACATTTAGATTCGCGCATTAAAATGAACCCACATTTACATTCGTTCATACCATAAGAAGATTAAATTAAACAGATATTATGAAAGTCAAATTTGCTGCAGCTCAGAAGGAACATAGAATTTCAGAAGAAACTTATCTTAATTTCCACTTATCCTCAATACATCCAGATCCGTCCTATGCATTCAGCTACAAGGGCCCACGCACACAGTTTTTGACTTTCCAGGCCTCTGCGCACACAGCTGCAGAGCCCCTATCTACTACCCCAACCCTTGACTCGGACTTAAAAATGCTTTCAGACTATCTTCTTCTAAAACCCATTACATTTCATCTTTTTCAAAACCAGAACTATCTTTCCCTCATAGAGCCGTGCTCTATTTATACCCTTCCTTGGCCCGTGATCCCTGTGAGGGCCAACTATATTTATACTTCCCTACATTATTTTTGAGTGGACTACCCTTTGACTCAATCCTATTATACTTCGCGCTCCACATACTTCGGAGTTTTTACAATAATTTAATCCTACCTTTTGGGCTTTCTGCCCCAAAACTATTATGCAGGAGCTCCACTACCCAACATGAAGACATAGATAATTGTCTTATTGCAGGGAGATTTCCACAACATCTATCCTCAAGAGAAAGGAATAATATTTTTCAACAAAGTGCAAGATATTCTTGGGTAGAGGGATACCTTTATTACACAAGACCATATCATTAGATCAGGCGTTGTGTGAGAGAGGATGATATTTTTATATCCTCAAAGTCTACCATGAGAAACCTTGTGGAGGACACTTTGCTGATAAAAGGACAAGGTATAAAGTGATTTTGACTGAATATTATTGGCCTACCATATTCCAGGATGCAAAGAAATTTGTAAAGGGATATGACAGTATTCAAAGAAAGGGTTAACCACTTCGATCAGATGAAATGACGTTATAGCCTCAAGTAGTTTTAGAACCATTTGAGAAGTGGGCTTTTGAATTTGTAGGAATAATTGATCCTTCATCTCAATAGAAGTCATACATTCTAGTCTGTACAGACTATGTCACAAAATGGGTTGAAGCAAAGGCACTAACCGGGGCAACTAAACTAGTTGTTTCAAACTTTTTATTTGAAGACATTTTTTTTCGCTTTAGAGTGCCTCAAGAAATAATGATAGATGGAGGACCATAGTTAAAATCTCATTTAATCCAAAAGTTGGTTGAGGAATTCAAGATCTTCTACTTAATTACTTCACCATATCATCCTCATACAAATGATCAAGTAGAGAGCACTAATAAGGTTATAAAAGGAATTCTCCCTAAGATTGTAGCCAGCCACCTGAGGAACTAGGCTGATAAACTTCTAGAGGCACTATGGGAATATATAACTACATGGAGAAACACTACTGGATTTTCATGATATGAATTGGTGTATGGTAAAAAATCATTATTTCCCATTGAATTCGAAGTAAAAACACTCAGAATAAAAATGCAAGTAAACCTGGATTTCACTATAGCTCATAAACATCAGTTAAATCCATTAAATCAACTTGATGAGAAGAGATTTACTATCATTCAGCAAACATACATCATCTAGCAACAAAGGGCTAAGTGGCATGACAAGTTTATCAAAAATAAAATGTTTCCGAAAAGCAATTAGGCTCTACTATATTATTCATGATTCAAAGACTTCAAACAGAAGCTTTGCACCAGGTGGCTAGGTCCTCACAATGTAGATACAATCTTTGACAATGGGACTATGAGATTAGTTACCATAGACAATGCCAAGGTTCCATTGTTTGCCAATGGGCATCATCTTCGGTTATATCATAAACCTACCTCAAAGGATTCATTTGTCAACATTTTCACAAGATCTAATCTCCAAGTTACGAAAGCAAGGGAAAATTCTCCTGTGTTGTCAAATTCTTGAAATCTAATAAGTGTAGCAGCTGAAAACCAAATTTTGTTGGCACTTGATACACCAAAAGTATATAATAATAAAAAAATAGAAATAATAATAATAATAATAAATAAATAAATCTACATGTGAAAACCTCTTATGGGGCGCAGGTAGATAATTGTGCCAGCTAAAAAAACCCTTTGTGGTGGCTGACATACATTTTTATTTTTATAAGCTCTGTAACGACATGATATTTATGATACAAATGTAACAACATGCTTGTTACAAGGCCGTTTTTTTCATTCTATTGTATTGTTAATTCTTTGTTAGGAACAAAATTGCAATTGCGGAAAATTTTAGGGTTAATGTTCGCTCAGTGGGCTAAGTTTCCATGATTTTTCCACAAAAACTATTCGCCAATATCTAATTTTTATAAAAGATGATTCACCAAAATTTTAGAATATAAAATTATTTTACCTTAAAAATCGCCAACATTATATAAAGAGTATATATAAAATCATTATAAATTTGAATAATTTTACAAATATATCAATAAACATTTTATAGTTTGCATATTACAAATTAGTGAGATTTCCCAATGTTTTTAAACTTCAAGAAAAATTTCCATCCTTAAAATTTCCTTGATTGCAATGTCACAAAAGAATATGTTATTGTAATAAAGTATTGCTGCAAACATTATTCAACCAACATGGAGCAATTCTTTTCCTGTTACATCTATAACAACTGGTATGATGAAGATAATTATTTCATGAAACCAGTTGCAATTGTTTGTGTTAGTAATCACCATCACCGGTACTATGTCATTGACATTAGTCAAATTGGCCTCTGGTAAGTCATTTGAAAAAAGGAATAGTTTTTTATTCTTTATTTGGTAATCATAATAAATTAATACACCACCTTGTTTCGGCAGCCAAGGATGACCTTTTCATTTAAGTTGGGGGGTGATAAATCATTTCGTGATCCCAGAAAAATCTCAGTTTAAAGTGACATTACCCATTAATCATTACCATTGTGCATGATTGATCACCTCATTAATTCAAATTGTATCTAAGTCATATTTCCATACCTTAGAATTAATGATGAAATGATACCCCACATTGTGTAACATTATGATTTAATATCCTTTCTTGTCGCCCCGATGTAAGCTCCACACCCTCACTGCACATTCTTTAGGAATTGTGACGGTAAGTAGGAAAACATTCACAAGCGCTCGTTGCAGAAATTAGTGTGAGGTTAGTAACAGTGAATGATGGGGGGAGAAGTGGTAAGACATGAACCAGATTCTATTGAAGCTTTGGAGAAATGCCCCTAAGGACATCAAATCTTCAAGGAAATAGGATGGATTGAATTTTTTGAGCAACTTAGGGGGTCATATGAAAATGTTTCCCTAGAATTCACTTGAAATTTAAATAGGAATCAAACAAAGTTTAAAGGCCTAAGGCTGGAGGTCACATAAGAAGTAATTCCTAGAGTAACAACAATTCGACCTGAGGAGAAGAGGCGTTTCAATCAGAAAGTTAATGACCTTAGTCTTAAAGCTAAATTTTTGTAGGGGGAAGAACAATCAATTAAGAAAGGAAGAAGAATCGACCGCCTTTCCCTTCCTCAACCATGGAGTGATGTTTCCTTGTTTATAATTAAGTACATTACATGCAAGGGGTGCTCAACAATAGTATTCAAATATCATTTTCCGTTGTTGAACCATCTTTGGCATGGGAAATTGGTCAATCTCCCCTATTTCCAGTTGGAAAATTTGAGACATATGGTTCCAGCGGTAAAGGTAGCCTCTTATTCAGAGAGGTGCAATACCAATCATAGACTTATTAAGCTGATCGTGATGGACATTCTAGAGCACCAAGGAATAAGTTGGGAAAATTTTGTTGGTGAAAGCACAGATGCCCCACGACAAGAACAAGTTGAAACTCCCACAGATGCTCTAGGGGAAGTCGACATAGCTAAGGAGCATTTACAGTCTTCAATATTTAGAATCAAGAAAATGTCACTTAAGAGACTGATGTATGGTAGAAAACCAACGAGAAGGGTTAAGGTTGTCTCTCAACCATTACCGTTGCCACCAAATAAGAAATGAGCACCCTCACCACCAAAGAAGAAACCAGCACCCTCACCACCAAAGAAGAAATCAAAACCCTTGCCATCAAAGGAGAAGAGAGAACCCTCACCTTCATCTAGGAAGAGGCTAGGTGAGAAAGAAGAGAAAAAGGAGAAGTAGAAGAAGAAGAGGCAGATTAAACAAGAAGATGCTTCTTCACCTGGGAAGGATGACACTCAAACCTTGATGCTTAAAATAATAAATTAGAAATAGAAAACAAGAAATTAAAGAAGAAATTTGGGGGAAGAAAATTGAAAATGAGGGTTCCGAGTCTCGAGACATTAGCCGAGGTAGTTGATAATTTAAGATCAGAAACCACCCAGGGACCTGTATGTATAGCATGTGTAGAAGGTTTGTCAACAACATGGTATACAATTTGCATTGCAGACGCTATTTCTGAAGGAACCCAAACAAAACCATGGGAGGCTAACACACAAGAACCCGTTGATGATGTTGTTGTTACACAAGAACTAGCAATTGAAATGGAGCACCCCATGAGTTCCAACCCAGAAACTGACACACAAGAACCTGTCAATGATGTTGTTATTACACAAGAACTAGCAATTGAGGCAAAGGTTTTTGGGGAAGAAGAATTGAGAGTTGTTCCACAAGAACCTACCAATAAAGTTGTTACACAAGAACTAGCAGCTGAGGCAGGATGACTCAAAACACAGAATGTTGTTACACCCTCCACTACTATCACACATGAAATTGCACAAGACCCTGATACAGGGTGGCAGTCATAATTTTTTTTTATTGATATTAGAACTACAAAATTGGAAACAAATGGAACTTTACCTAAAAAAGGGAATGATCTCTTTAGAAGAACACTAGAAGGCTATTCAAACCTCAAAGATCAATGGGCTGAAATATCCCTCTACAAGAGAAGGATTGTTGGATTTTGTTTTAATATTCATGAATAACTGAAAAGTCGGGCATTGGTTGGCAGCCTAAAATGGTGGGAAGCTTGTAGTGAAACATTACAAGCAGGGGATCCCTTTGGATACCCCAATTTCATAATTTTTATTACTTGAGGCCCCAAATATGTATGAATTATTAAAATAATGGGAGCTTTTTAGATGGGGCTTAGATTCAAGTTTCCTTTGATTTGGTTTTCGGTTGAAAAATATCAGCCTGACTTCCACCTAAACAGATATGATGAGTGTTCATGGACACACCAGATTATGTCTACTCAAGGGTACATGAAATATTATGAAGACATTGCTAGCACTTATGATTTCACAAGACTGCATCAATAGCATGCTAGTGCCACAATAGCTGAGGACCCTGAAGAATCTACATGAGGACATGCAGTGGCTTTAGTTAGGGGGGGGGGGGTGATGTTTGGTACAATATTTAAGAATATTTTAGGCATCATTTTCCCCATTTTTGGCCATTTTTCTTGATTTGAACCTACAATCTCCCTGGTATAATGTCACTCCTGCTGGTAAAGAAGCAATTTTTTCTTTGATGTATTATTATGTTATTTTCTACCAAATATTGAATGAAATGACGCTTTCTTTGGGATGGCTAACTAGGTTGTTTTTGGAAGAGTTCTTCAGAATGTTTTTCTTTCAGGTACTTCCATAACAACTGATGGCCATGTATGAATGATTGTTGTTATTCCTTGCTGCTACATAGTTCAAGTTTTTGTTACAACTCAAGATTCTGATACTTTTTTTGTTACACCTCGAATTGTCATCTTTTGTTGTTACACCATCAATTTGTTGTTACATTGTGCACTGTCAAGACTGTAGTTCTTACTTTCAAAGACATTTGCCAAAGATCCATATAAAGTAATGAAAATATGGGCGATTATAACTGTATTCTTAGACATGAGTGGGGTAACCACAATGATCTTTGTTTAAACAACTTGTAACAATTTATGTCTTTTTAAATTACTTTTGTTAGCATAATCAGAATGAGAATCAAAAATTCTCATGACTGATTTGTTTTTCCAATTTTGGGACTCTAAAAAAGACGTTATAAAGAGAGATTAGTCTCATGTAAAAGGGATAGACAGATAGCAGGACAAAGATATCAATATTCTGATTTTTTTACTCCATAACCATTCTTAATACAAAGTATATCTGGTGATGTTACAAAAATTCTTGTGTTGATTTTTTAACTAAGTTTCCATTTTCTTCCTGCACCCTATTAGAGAGGAAGGGCCCTCCTCTTTAGTAGGGATGGCAGTGTTCATAGAATAGTTATTTATTTTATGTGTTAAGTGTGGATATCTTATTATTGTTGTAGATGTTCAGTGTGGGATAGATACACTTCTAATTTTATATTTATTGTGTGTGTTGTTACACAGGTTAATTAATTCTATGTTATTTAATTCTTGATAGTGTATGGCATGTCAATCTTTGTTCTAAAGATTTTATGAAATGTGGATTATTTCCTTGACAAGTGTATTTCATGTCCGTGGTGTGCTTCTTGATTTCTACAAGTTTAATTTCCATTCTGCAAGAGTATTTTAATCCCTGCAAGCATGTTCAATTACCTCTTTATTTCCTTTTTCGCTTGGTTGTTACATGTATCAACACAGATAGTGCAGACACCTTTGAAATAAAAATACTTATGTTGGTTGATAATTAATGGTTTTGGAATTAGTAAAAATAAACAAACAACATGTAGTTAGAGGAAAGACCTAAGGCAATTGCACAATTGCATGGTGTGAAATTCCTAAAAAGTAGGGGAAATTTCCGAAGGGAACAACACAATTAAATTGGAACTTGGAGGGCTTGAAAATTGCTATTGTTTGGACATAATCGGCAAGTCAAGTAAACAGATCAACTGTACACTTGCAGGGTGTGCTTAGGCTTGAGCAAGCATATGTATTTCTTCTTTATTGTTTGATTAATGCAATATAGATAGTAAGGTATTTTGAGTAGTTGAATTCCCCTAGAAAAATATGTGTGCATGTGTGATGCTTCCTTTTGCATGTCTATGATTTTTGTTCTAGATGGTGAATTCACTTTCGCAAATCAGTAGAGTAGCTTCAACTCTTGTGATTTAGTAATTTTCATCGGAAGTATTGAATCTAAACATTAATTTCTATAGTTAAATGCATTATAGATGCTAGTTAATTAGTGTCGTCATATGCACGTGCATCAGTTAGTCATGTGTGATAGTTAACTTGTTTTTATATCCATTGGTGTCATATATGTGATGATTATTGTCATTACAGTTATGTTCTTGATATTGTTATGTATCATGCTAATCTGGATTGACTTGTGTAGATGTAATAGCCTCCCCTAAGATACATTAATGTATAATTTCCATTATGTCTTCTATTTGGATTATTTAACATGGTATGTTGCAAGACAATAGAAGATCAAGGATGAAGAGTAGAATAGTTTAGTAAAATTCATGTGTTTCTTTGTATAGGCCTGAAGAGACATTGGTAGGATGAGAGAGACCATTTGAATAGCAAGGAGAAGAGTATTCTCCTAATCTAGCAGATAAAGTAAGGAGTCTAAGGGCATATATCAGAAGTTGCAAGGCAGAAAATAATAGGATGATTGAGGCACAAGAAAGGATTTACAGAGCTCGGGAAAAGTAAGGAGAGGTCAATGTAGTGATTCCTAAAATCCTTTCAAATTTTCAAAAGAAAGGATAATAGGAAATCATTCATAAGGATTAGTAGAAAGAAAATATGAATTGGCATATGGTAGCAGGTCTTGAAATGGGTACAGGTTGGAAAGAGATGACACAGTCAGAGGTGGAGAATATTTGGATACAATTGATAGGAGGGATAGTACTCATGGATTTTATTCTATATTTGGTTCCAAGAGACATCATCACCATCACCACTATCATCTATATACGAGAAGTGAGAAGCAGTAATTTCCAACAAAGCTCATGAAAGCCAAGATAGTTACCATCAGTATCAAAGGGAAACAAAATATTTGGTGGTGATATGTAAAGCATATAAGAGGCATTAGGGGAGGATATAATTTGGCATAAGTTTGATAGGCTCTTTAGGAAGACGTGCCTTTCTGAGACATATCATGATAGAAAGGAAAACGAATTCTATGATATCATGATGCAAGTGACAAGGAAAATGTGGCTTCGTATAAGAAACTTAATGTCGTTGAGAGAAGACATGGTGATTCAAGTGGATATTGGTGGCCACCCACCTATTCCACTTGGAACCTCAGCATTGTTCTTTTAGTTATTTTCCATTTCCTTAATTGTAGCACAATTTACTATTTTTTGCAGTTTTTCAGGTCCTCAACTTCCGGAGCCATTTTGAGGCCCTAAACGATGTTTTTTTGGAAAAACTCCTTCTACATTTTTTAACAAAATCACATCATAAATTGTATTCCTTGGAGAGATATTTCCAATCAGGTATCATACACATCAAATGAAGATAATATGACCAAGTTATGACCCTAGGAAGTTGGCTTCCCAACTAACCCCAATAAGGCCCATAAACTCTTGGTGTTACATCTCCTCAGGTTAGGGTTTTGGTTGTTTAGGGTTTGCTCTTATTTTTCAATAATAAAATGGCCCTTAACCCTCATTGTAACTCAGTTCAGAGGCATGTAGCCGCCACATCTCTTCTCAAAGATAACTACCATCACCCAAGCTAGTCTTATTTCCATTCTGTTTGTAAGCATATTTGAGTATTTGGTATTAATGAAATGAAGTGTTATTTATGTTGCACCTTTATATTTATGGTTATATTTTTAATTTGTTGCATTCCTGTTTAAAATCCATACCAGTGGTATCAGAGCAATCTGCTCTTTCTCTATTTTTCTTTGCATGTCCCAATGAGGTTGGGATATAAGGAGTTAGGGCTTGATCTAGTTGAACCTTTGCAAGATCATCCTCACAAACCCCGACGACCACCCATGGGGGACGAAATGAAAGATGAGGGAGCAAGAGATCCTATAAAAATATTTCTTGAGGAGGCTCTCGAGAAACAAAAGAACACGATGATCAATAACTTTGCCCAGAGCCTTCAATGGTTTCCCATCCATGACACATCCACATCCAGAAGCCACTATAGAGGCTCCACACCTTTTAAGGTACAAGTAAACTTTGAAATTCCCATATTTTAGGGCCAAATAGATGTAGACACCATAGATAAATGGTTAAATATTCTAGAAGGATATTTTTTTGTTCATGATTTTTCCAACCAGGGAAAGATTAATTTTGCTCTTCTCAAAGTTGCCCCCCACGTCAAGGACTAGTGTGAAACCTACTGTGAGCATAAGGATGAAAGTATGACATCACTTTTTTTAGCCGCTCCCACATGGAATTCATTATGGGATTCAATCAAGGAGCAGTACTACCCTGTCGGGAGCTATGAGGACAAATACATAAATTGGACCATGCTATGACAGGGAAGGGACCAAGATGTGTCAAAGTTTACCAATGTTTTTCATACCCTTCACATGAAGTTGGGTATCAAGGATTTTGAGAAATATTTGGTACTCAAGTACCATGAATTCCTACATAGATACATCCAAGACAAGATGGAGTTCCTGGAGATCTCCTCACTCAGCATAATGTACCAATACACCGTTAGAAGTTTAAACAGAAGAAGTGAGACTTTGGATTTGTGAATCCAAAGTAAGGCAAAGGTGCTGCCAAACTGCATAACAAAGGACAAAGCCAAGGTGGGATGACCCAGGACAAGCTGCCAAAGCCAAAAGAAAAGGAAAACACTATGAAGTCAAATAACAACACGGGAAAGTGGTGTGAGTTCCATAATAGCTCCACTCACAACACAAGTGAGCATTGGACCAAGTAGTCACTAGTGACCGAGCTAAAGGCTTCGAAATCAGATGCATGTTCCAACTCTGAGTCAGAACCTAACAAGGGGAATGAAAAAGGGAAGCATATTATTGATGCGGAGACCAATGCCACCATTTCCACCATGAAGATCTAGAAGGAGGGACCTGAAGATCTACAGGAGGAGGAGTGTCTCTTCCACTCCTAGATGTGGGTAAAGGGCTCCCCACTACAGTTCATTGTTGACAGTGGGAGCCAAAAGAAACTCATTGCAGTAGAGGTCATGAAGTGGTTGGGCTTACCGACCACAACACACCACAACCATACACCATTGGGTGGCTTCATCAAGGGCGGCATCTTCATGTGAGCCAATAGTGTTGCCTTCCATATAGCATCAAGCCCTTCACAAATGAGGTATTATGTGATGTTTCTCCCCTTGATGTTTGTGATGTATTATTAGGCCAACCATAATTGTGGAAGTGACATGTTGTGTATAAGTCAAGGCCTCACATTATTATTGTTACTTTGGGAAATAATTGTACAGGATACTGTAGGTAGCATCACCTACTGCCATCTCTTTGGTTACTACAAAACAATGAAATAAGCCCATTTCCAAAACTAAAAAATTGTTTTCTTGATGATACACCCTGAGGGAAAGAAGAAGAAAGTGGCCACAACCTCTAGAAAGGGCCTTCCACACGACAACAACAAATGGACAAGGTCGTTGAGGAGTACAAGGACATCTTCACCTCCCCCGCAGGGGTACCTCCGTACTATCAAGTCAAGTACTCCATTGATCTAACCCCAGGTGCGTCATTTCCCAATGGACCAATCTATCGGCACTTCGTTTTGGAGAATGATGAAATCAAGAGGTATATTAGGAGTTGTTGCAGAAAGGTCACATCTGAACAAGTTCATCACCTTGTGGGAGCCTGATCACATTGGTACAGAAGAAGGATGGGACTTGGAGACTCTATATTGACTATCAGGTGTTGAACAAGACCATTGTCTGGAATAGGTACCTGATCCCACATATTGATCATTTTCTTGACCAGATCAAGAGGAAAAAACATTTCAGCAAGATCGACTTGAAGTCTCGATATCACCAGGTACCAATCAAACCCTCTGATGTGTGGAAGATTGCCTTCAAAGCCAATGAGGGCCTTTTCAAATGGTTGGTTATGCCTTTTGGGTTGATGAATGCTCCTGAAATGTTCATGAGGCTGATGGATGACATCTTGTGGCTATTCACCATTTCATTTGTAGTGGTATACTTTGATGACATCCTAATATTCAGCTAGAGTTGGGAAGATCACCTCCACCACATCCGACACACTCTCAAGCATTGTGGAAACACAAGCTATGTGGAAATTTTGAGAAATGCAATTATGGCATGACCCAGGTTCAATATCTAGCATACATTATTGATGAACAGGGGGTGTATATGGATCCAACCAAGATCCAAGTCATTCAAGATTGGCTAGCCCCAACCACTCTAACAAAGATCCATATATTTTTGGGTCTTGCCAATTTCTAGCTCAGATTCATGTTCTGGTTCTCACATATCACTTGGCCCCTGAGTCAAGTCACCAAGGGAGGAGCGAAAGAAAAAATATTTTGGTCTGAATCTCAACAGAAGGAATTCGCAAAGTTGAAACATCACCTATGCTCTCCACTAGTGCTCACATTGCCATACTTGCAAGAACCATTTGAGATCGAGACAGATGCCTCTAACTATGTTATTGGGGTAGCCCTTACTCAACAGGGGCATCCAGTTGCATATCATAGTGAGACACTTTCTGGCACAGTCCAGAAGTATCCCACTTATGACAAAGAGATGTATCATTGTGTAAGCATGCTGACAATGGAAGCATTACATTTTGGGGAAGGAAATGGTCATCCACACAGACCACCAACCCCTATAGTTCATACAAATGCAAGGGAAGTTTCAAAATGATCGCCATCAGAAGTAGTCCACATACCTGCAACATTTCCATTTGAATATCAAGTACAAGAAGGGCAGCACCAATAATGTTGCATATTACCTTAGTTGACCATCGATCATGGTTTTAATCATGATGCTCAACTCTTGTGGGAAGGAGACTTCTGATTGGCCACTTCTTTACAAAAGTGACCCATATTTTGGCCACATATACCATATGCTCTTGGAGGGTCAGCACGTTCCATATTTTCACCTCTAGGATGCTCTGTTTTGCCACCTAGGACACCTTTGTGTTCCTTCAAGCAAGCGTGCCAAGGTGATTTGGTAAGCGCACTACAGTTGGGCCTCTGGGCATTTCCGGGTTGAGAAAATGGTGGCGGTGTTGTAGAAGTATTTCTATTAGCCAAATCTTCAATAGGATGTTGAGAAGCACATCATATCCTACATTTCCTACGCCATTTCCAAACCAACAATCAAGAAGCAAGGCCTATATACTCTTATCCCTACCCCTAGTCGAACTTGGGAATCCATCTCCATTGATTACATGTTAGACCTTCCTTCTACTAAGCATGGCAATGAATGTGTTTTTGTGGTCGTTGATAGATTTTCGAAGATGGCCATTATGGTGGCCTGCAAGAAGAACATCACAACAGAAGCCACTGCTAAACTCTTCTTTGAACAAGTGTGGGTACACTTTGGCATCTCACAATCTATCATCTCAAATTGGGATAGCAGGCTCTGTAGTACATTTTGGTCCAGTCTCTGGTCGATGCTAGACACCCAGCTCACTAAGTCCACAATGTTCCATCCCCAAAATGATGGCAAGATAGAGGTCGTGAAGAGGATGATCGTACACATTCTGTGAATGTACAACTCAAATCATTCCTACACATGGGATGAGAGCCTCCCCTATGTTGAGCATAGCTATAACTGGGCTCTCTACATCTCGACTGGCCATAGCTCTTTTCAAGTGGGCTTGGGATTCCAGCCACTATGTCTCATTGATGTGGCCATACCATTTCTAGCGACTCACGCAGATTTAGCTCATGTCCAATCTGAAGCCGACAAGGAAAATAGTTTCATTGACCACATTCAACACATCTTCCAACAAGTCCATGACATATTAGAAAATCCAATGCTAATTCCAAGCAGTGGCATGATCAGCATCAGGTGCCACACAAGTTCCAGGTGGGCAACAAAGTTTGGCTACATTTACAGAAGGAGCACTTCATTGGTCCCCACCGTAAGACTCTCCTGCTTTGATGTGGGTTAGACACCATCACCAAGGCTATGGGAGATAATGCTTCTGAGCTCATCATTCCCCCATTCATTGGCCTGCACCCAGTGTTCAATGTGGATCACCTTTGACCATACTTTCCACCATTACTGGGCACATCTCACATTGTAGAACAACTCACACCAACAGAGCTAAACCTAGACTGCATGGAACGAGACGCAACTTATCGGATCATAGACATGCAGATCAAGAACACTCATGAGTAGAAGATCCAGCTGTAATGCGTTGTCAAATATGGCCAACTCTTGCACCAAGGCAAATGGTTCACTAGGGACCAAGTTCAATAGAAGTTGCCTCATCTCATGGAGGAACTCAACAAAATGGAGACCATTGCTTCCTAAGGGGAATCTTGGAAAAGGTGGGTGATGAGTGGAATGGGGTGTTAGAAGTTCTAGGATCACTCAGGAGTTGATATCCAAGACAAGGGATAGCTAGATTTGCTCAATGTAACTAGGGGAATTTCAATGAAAAATGATAAAAAAACTAGTGAGGGTGATGGTGGAACAAGAGATGGCTAAGGTGGATGAAGTGGAAGGTGCTTGTTGGTGATGAAGTCTAGGTATCCTCCTGAAGTACCTGCTTTTCTTAAAACATGTGTGTCTTCCAAGAACTATGCAATAAGATACATTTTCATAAACTACAAAAGCATGAATCGATTGCTTATATTATGCATGAAGAAAGTTGTTGAAGGGAATGAAAGCATGAGTGAGATCTTATTGCAGAAATGGAGATGGAAAAAGATGAAAATGAAATCTGCCTTGCAACATGAACCAAATACTAATTCAAATACAACAGGCTCCAAAGCTCATGCAAGAACTAGAAATATGTGTTTTTGGGGCTGTTGAAGGGTCCCTTCCTCATGTCATGGTCCCAGAGGGAGGAAGTGAGGTTGAGACACTTGTTGAAAACCTTATGTGATATTTTTTCTCCTTGCTAACCTGCTACTTCAAAGAAGGCACAAATGGAAGCAAACTATCACACAGCCAATCTAATCTACATTGTTGTAATGGAAATGCATCTACTAAGCAAATGAACAATTAAACTATGAATCTAGACTAGCATACATGTACAATAAAGAGGAGCCTTGGATTCTAGGGTTGGGCCCTAACCCAAGAGCTTCAGCCCTCTAAGTTAACTCAGTGCCGGCTCAAAACAAAACTCATTCTTATTAGCAAAACAATGGATTACATCAAAAATAGTCACAAGTCTCGCAGCTCGAAAATAGAGTAGAGTTTTACAATAAAAAATCTGAATCCTACTAAGGTTCTAGACCTATCTACTTATACATCTAAAGTCTCCAATGACTTCCTTAAATTTGGGAGGCTCAGCTCCCAAAATTGAGATAAATTGGCGCTTTGTCTTTCACTTACTCAATTACCTTCTAGTCCTCATGATTTGGTTGTTTGTACTCCAAGCTGATGGAGGAATATTCGAATGGAGGTGTAGTAAATGAGGAGGAGTTACCTCCTATAATCCCTCTCCTTTGTCCCATTCGAGTTTTGACCATGGTCTTTGCTAAAATTCCTTGCTTTTATCCTTTAATCCTACATTAAATGCACATTATACCACAAAGCAAAATATACAACTCTAACTCATCTCATAAACAAAATATAATCAAAAGTATGCAATAAGTTATGAGAATAGTTGGTTTGACTAAGCTAGAAGGTGAATTAAGGCCCATATAATTACCCAATGATGAGGCTCATCATCACCCCCCTACTAAAAGTCTTGCTCATCCTCTAAGCAACTTAGTCAATATCCATATCCTTCATGGCTCTAGTAGCCTCTCCGACATCCCATGCCTCTATTGTGGTCTCTTCTTCTTGTTCATAGAAGCTTGCTTTCTTTTCTACTTCCCACAGCCTCTTTTCTTCTTCTTCTTTTCTCCCTTCTAGCATCCCTAAGAGTAGTGGTGGACTAATTTTTAGGCCTATCCAATTGACCTTCAACCTTTGCATAGATTGCTTATACATAGGTGTCCTATTGAGTACCTCTCTCAACCTTTGAGGGGAGTGATATTCTCTTATCTTCAAGTTGTGTGGTAGTGTGTTCCATCTCCTTAGGTAAGCATGTATACTATCATCTCCTAGCAGCCTAAACATGTCCTCAAAGTGTGAAATTGTTTTCTCTTGGGCAACAAGATATCTAGGTGCTAGTTGAGGATCATTTGTAATCAAATTATGGGTACTGATGAGGGCCATGGAATTTGATTGTTCATCTCTAATCAAAAGAGGATCAATCTGCTCTCTGGCCAATATTCTTTTCATCTCTACAGCGCTTGACTCCTCATGGTTCATCCATGAAGCCAAAGCCATTAATTGTAGATCTCCTAGCTTGGCATTAAGGTCCCAAACATTCATGTCCATGAGGGACATGTTGTGCATATAAAACTCAGCCATTTTGGCCCTATCCTCTAGTGTACTTTGATCACAAAGATCAATAAAATACCTATAGTACTGAAATGGCATGGTTCCCCTCTATGCTAGTGTCTTAATCTAAAAGTATAGCCATTGTTCTTTGAGGTAAACAACATAGGATTTAGCTGGAATCCTACACTAGATTTCCTCTAAGGAGAGGCTGGCCATACATGCTAGTTGATTCTCTCTTTCCTGCAATTGTCCCCTCAGCCATGTGTTTTCTCTCTCAATTTGACTTCTCATTATACCTTATTTGTCCCTTAAGCCACTTAGCTCTTTGCCCATTTCTTTGAGTTTCTCTTCCATGTGCCCAATGTCTTCCATCCCTTCGATTTGGTGATTTGCGTCCATCAGTGGGTTCTGGCCCTCTTCTTCTCAAGCTCGAAGAACGGCGGGATGGAAAATTTTTGAGGTATTACCCTACCTCCTTCAATAAACTAATAGTAGGAGTCTAGGTTAGGTTGGGGGATGGGTTCCTTTGTCTCTGGGTCTTCCTCTTTAGCTTCTTGCTGCTCCCCTACCTTGCTTTCCAATTTTTGTGCCTCGTGTAGTTTCAGTAGAGTATCTTGTAGGACTATTTTTTCTTCCTGTAGGTTTTGTTGTGGATCTTGTAGGATTTCCTTACCCTTTGAGTAAGTTGATCTAGTAGTAGGCCTCCTTACATAGGTGATAGGTGACTTAGTGGAAGGCATTTTGTCTTTTTGTGTAGGGGAATCATCAATCTCAATAGGAATTTTTTTGATGTTTGTGGCTTCCCCTGTTTTATTCTTGTGCTCTTTCTTGTTCTAAAATACAGTGGGGTTTGCCTCCTCCTTTTTCCTTTTCTCTTGAATGGGGTGCTGAGAGCAACAAGGGTAGCTTCTCCCTCTCTCTCAGTGGCCTCTGGAGACACCCTAGGTGACTCCTCCTTATGTTCTTTCCCCTTTGTTTTATTGTCTTCTTCTTCTCTGTTTTTCCTGTATTCTTCCTCTTGTGGATCTTCATCATCTCTATCAGTTTCCTCCTTAATTTCCTCCTTTGTTTCTTCATCATCCTCCTTCTTTTCTCCCTCTTCTTCTTCAGCTTCATCATGTTCCTCTGTGTCAGCTTCTTCTTCATCCATCTCATCCTTATCTTACTCTATATCTTCCTCTTCCTATTTTACCTCCTCTTCACTGATAGCAGGACTAACATCATAAGTTAGGGCTTTAATGTCATCCTCTGCTAGCAAGTCTCTGAAGACTGACAATGTTATAGGGATTCTAAGGTTTTAGAGGGCATCTTCAATGAGGATCCTAATCAATCCATGGCGAGCCAATTTTTGGGAATTCCCTTCCTTCACTTTGTTGCTAGAGTCTATGAGTGATTGCAACAAGAAATATGGTATGCTAAGTCTTTGGTGAGGTGGTGTTTCTATCCCAAATCTTAATTCCTCAAGGATCCTAAAATGATAGCTATAAAAAACACTATATCTACCCTCACATGAGATGTATTTGATGAGTTGGTAGCCTACCTCACTCCATGGGTATGACAAACTATCCCTCCTTACTCCATTTTTTTCCTCAGTGGGTCCTTCACCCTCTAAAAAGAACCTCCTTTTTGCCACCTAGCTATCTCCTTTGTCTTCTTTTCTCCATGGAATTCCTAGGGGGAGTGTGGTGACCCTACTGATGAGCTCTAGGGTGAGATCTATAATGAGGCCCCTTACTACAACAGTGGCATGGATTATGTTGTGTGGAGTGAGCAAGTGAGCAAATTCTTGAGCCACCTCATCATCATACCCTGTGAATTTTTCAAAAAACCCCATCCAGTTGTGTCTTGTAAAGATTTCAAGCACCTGGGGGTGTTGTTGGATTCTCACAGTGTTTGTGGGCTCTCTCCTATTAAACCCTCATGTCATCTTGCTGGTGAAGCTTGAGGCGAAAATGAGAGGGTTGACACAATTTTGCAAATGCAAGAGAAAAATAGAGTTGACTGTGTATGTAATTTACTTCTCACAGTTGCTAAATTCACTAGATTTTAGAGTATCCGTAGTGTATTTTCTTGCAAAGGGGGATGAAATTTTAGATCCTACCTGTTAGAATGGTTGCAACAACCAATTTCCATGATATCCCCTCTTGAACTCTTCTCTGTGTATCCTATAGACAGTCTCTGTGTATCCTATATACTGTACCCTATAGGAATTCCTGTGCATGCTCCTGTAGGAATTACTGTGCAGAACGATGGATATTTGCTTCCGGTGGGTGGCCTGGGCTATGAGAGTGACTTGAGTGAGGGAGTTTCGAGGAGGTGAAATTCATGAATGCATGGGAACAATGTTTTATTTCCCTTTATGGTGATTCGGGGTGAGGTGATGTGCTGGCAGAAAAGGTACATTGCCATTTTTGGATCGTTGGTCCCCACTACCACCTCATCATTTCCCACTCCTCATAATCAACTCCCACCTCGTAGATCCATAGTTTAACTGATTTCTTTCCTACTCTTCCTCTGTCTTTGAGTTGATTGTAGCCACGTCTGAGAGGACACTCGGTTCTACATATGCTAACTGAATGAAGGTGGCCAAGTTAACTAGCCACCTTTTCACTTATAAACCAACTTTCTCTAACCCTTACAACTTTTGACTACATGATGTATATGAGTGAGCGAGCATGATACTTGCTTGTGGTTTCGATGCTATGTTGCAGTTGTCGAAGACCAGAGTTGTTGCTTTATATATTTGTTGCATGTCATTGCTTTTCCTCCTCCTATTGTCTGCTCATGGTTTCTTTTCTTTTGCAGATATCTGTGGCTGAAGCTCTGATGCTGTTGCTACTGTGGAGCTCCTAGATCATCCTAGTGAAGACATGTTGCTAGTGTGATTGGCACTTTATGGGATAGGCTGCTACAGGATTTCCTATAGATGTCCTATAGTTGCTTCTCCCTCAAAATTCTTTAATCATGTTGCTGGATAGGGTTGTGAGGATGGTGTAATGAATGGAAATAAGGAGTAGAAGTGTGTAGAGCAAAGGATACTCAGGTAATTCTCTTACTCCACTCTGTTTTCTTTTTTTTCTAAGACTAGTAGAAACTGTTGAAACTGATTTTTTTGTTTTGCATGGTGAGTGTAGGTATGATGATGGTGGATGAGGTGAGGTGTTAGATCATGCATAGGGTGAATTTTAGGTACCTAACAAACCTATCATGTGCCTTTGGATTGCTTCCTATAGGTTTTCGAGGTCACTGTAATTCCTATAGGATCATCATGTAGGTTTTCAGGGGATCTTATAGGAATACAAGGGATCCTGTAGAAAACACAATCTTCACATAAATCAAGGCAATGGAGTGGAAAAATGATAGAAATGATGGAGGGATGCATGGTAAGGATTGGAGGAGATGAATATGTGAGAGGCAGGGTTCTCTTTGGATCTTGTTTTTCTCCTTGACTATATTTCTCGCCCACCTGCAAATATCAATTATATAATTTTCTCATCTTCTTTTTTTCTTTTTTCTTTTTAAACCAACTAGGCCGCCTCAGAGAGGTTTTCACCCTAGCTATTTTCCCGAGGTGCCTCAAGGAAGTTTTTCACCCAGGGATCTTCTTATTTTTTTTCTTGTCTTTTTTCTCTTTTTTTATTTTTTTTCATCGTTGAGCTACCTCACGAGGTTTTCAACCCAAAGATGGGACTCAGGTGCCTCATGGAGGTTTTCATCGGAGTCCTTATTCTTTTTTCTTTTTTCTTTTTTTAGTGAATTGATGAGGGAGGAGTTGGAACTTGCTCCACCATCATCACTGTTTTATTGATATTATCAATGAACTCTTGTTTTGATAAAGGTCTCTTGTACATTTTCAATCGGTGCCCATTAACAAGCAAAGGAATGGATTCTTCATCTATAGTTCTGATTTGCACTGAACCATTATCATGACATCGTTCCACAACATAAGGTCCGAGCCATCTTGTCCTTAACTTGCCCTTGAAGTCTTTATAACTATAATCATATAACAATGCCCAATCTCCCTCCTGAAATTGCTTCTCCTTAATTGTTTATCATGCCAGATCTTCCTCTGAAATTGAACTATATTTGTATGTATGAGGGCCTGCATTCTGAATTCATCCAAGTCATTCAATTAGAACAATCTCACTTTCTATGCATTGTTGAGATCCAAATCTAGTTGGGCTGCCATTCTTAATTTGCTATATTCAAACTCAATGGACAGCAAGGCCTTTTTCCCATAGACCAACTCATAGGGTGTGAATCTAGTGGTGGTCTTCCATGTGTTATTATAGGCCCAAGTGGCCTCAACTAGTCTTTCTACCCAATCCTTCCTATTGTTTCTCACTACCTTAGTTAAGATGCCCTCCAGTGCCCTGTTGGTCACCTCCACTTGCCCATTAGCTTGTGGATGATAGGGAGTGGAGGTCATATTCTTGATCTTGTGATGGATGAGTAGGTATTCAATAATTTTGGATGTAAACTGGTTGCTTGGTCTGTGACTAGCTCTCTAGTGTACCCAAATTTGTAGAATACATTCTCCCTTATGAACTCAGCCAACTTTTCTTTTATTGTTGCCTTAATTGCCTTGGTTTCAGCCCACTTAGTCAAATAATCAATGCACACAATAATGTATTGTTTTTTCTTTGAAGGAGGGTTGATAGGGCCAATGAATTCCATGCCCCACTTGTCAAATTGCTCAAACGTCACTTGAGGTTGCAAGGGAATTTCATCTCTTGGGGTATGCCTTCGCATCCTCTGGCACCAATCACATTGACTAGTGCACTTTTTCACATCTTGATGAAGAGTGAGCCAATAATATCCTGCTTGTAACACTTTGAATGTTATTCTCTTTGCTGCAAAGTTACCTCCACAAGGCCCATCATGACAAGTCAAAAGGATGTCAAAGACTTCCTCTTCCCTGACACACCTTCTCAAGATTTGATCTGGGCCAAGTTTGAAAAGATTTCCCCCAATCCAAGTGAAGGGAGCACTTTTCTTGACTATCTTTCTCTTTTCTTTGGAGGGCAAGTTTGGTGGGAACTGTGCTGATACCAAGTAGTTTTCTATATCAGCAAACCATGGAAAGAGAACTGAAATAGAAAAAAAGTGATCATCTGTTAATTGGTCATCCACCATTCCTTCTTCACCTGCAGGCACATTTACCCTAGATAAAAAGTCTGCAACAACATTTTCCTTACCAAGCTTAACAAAAACAGTTAGATCAAACTGTTGTAATAAAAGAAACCATCTTAGAATTCGAGCATTCACATCTGTTTTTTTCATTAAATATTTGATTGCAACATGGTCAGTATGCACAAATGTTTGACAACCTGTAATGTATTGCCTAAATTTGTTTAATGAATGCACAATAGCCAGGAGTTCCTTTTCAGTCACTGTATAATTTAGCTCAGCTTTTGACAAGTTCTTACTGATAAAATAGATGGCATAAGGAAATTTTTCCTCTATCTGACCTAGGGCTGCTCCTATGGCTTTGTGTGAGGCATCAGCATGAATATGAAAGGGGATGGCATAGTTTGGGCCTCGGAGAATTGGTCCAGTGGTTAACTTATCCTTTAGAATGTCTAAGGCCTCTTGACAGCTTTTTGAACTTATAAACTTAGAATCTTTTGCCAACAAACCGAATAAAGGAGAGGCCAATTTGCTAAAGTCCTTTATGAACCTTTCGTAGTATCTAGCTATCCCTAAGAAACTCCTAAAATCTCTCTGCTTTTGAGGAGGTGGGACACTTTGGATGATGGCTACTTTTTTCGGGTCCCCCTGTAGTTGTTGCTAAGATATTGAATGATCTAGCATGGTCCCTTCAGTCATTAAGAATTCACATTTTTCAGTACTGAGAGACATGTTCATTTCAATGCATTTGTGCAATACTTTTCCTAGGTTAGTCAGGGCTTCTTGAAAATCACAGCCATAAGGTGTAAAATCATCCATATAAATTTCCACTGCATCATGGAATAATTCGGTGAAAATACTCAAGACTGCTCTCTAGAAAGTGGCAGGAGCATTGCATAGGCCAAACGGAAGGACCCTATAGGCAAAAGTACCCCAAGGACAGGTGAATGTGGTCTTATCCTTGTCTTCTAGGCAGATTTGGATTTGGTTGTACCCATTGAATCCATCTAGGAAAGAAAAAAAAACCTTTTCCTTTCCAAGTTGTATAGCACTTGGTAAATGAAGGGTAGAGGAAAATGATCCTTCTTTGTGGCTTTGTTCAATTCCCTATAATCGACACAAATCCTCCACTTACCATTTTTCTTGGGAAATAACACTAAAGGGGAGACCCACTCACTGTCGAAGATAGGGTAAATGAATCCTACATCTAGAAGTTTTTGTAGTTCTCCTTTGACTATATCTTTAAGAGTTGGATTCATCCTCCTTTGTGGTTTCTGGACTAGGTTGAAACCTTCTTTGATGCATATGTGGTGAGTACACATTAAGGGGTGTACTCCCTTAATTTCCTTGTAACTCCAAGTGAAGGCTTCTAGGTTTTCCTTTAACATGTTGCATAGCTTCTCCTCTTCGAGAGCAAAAAGAGATGGACTAATTTTCAAGATTTTCTCTGGGCTGAATTCTATGGTTTTGACACATACTAGGTTGGAATTGGCCAAGCATAAGTCAATTGGATGATTGTTCTAGGTTTCCCTTACTTCTTCTTCTAATGGTAATGAACCAGGAGTTGGACTTTGGAGCAGGTGTTCAATCAAGTCATCCTCATCCTAATGTCCTCTTCCCGTGGTTGCTGCCAAGGCATACAATTGGGCAAAATAAACCTCATCTTCTTCCTCCTCCTCCAACCATAAAGGTAAATCATCCTCTAGAGACGATAGAGCAAGAAGGTATAGGACTAACTGCTTGGACATATGCCTATTCTTGATGGTCATATTCCTAGCTCTGCAGCTAATGTAAGAATCAAATGTGACCAACCATGGCCTCCCAAGGATGAGAAGATAACTAGTAAGCTTAGCCTTAGGCTAGAGAACTAGAAAATATACAGGGTACTCCTAGGAGTCAATGGAGACCATCACATCCGCCATAATTCCCTCAGGGGTTACTGTGGAATGGTCTGCAAGTTGTAGAACTGTTGTGGTCTTCCTCAATGACCCTTAGAGGTTGAGCTTGAGCATGGTGTCCTTGTTCATCACATTAATGGTAGCCCTAAGATCGATCAGAGTATGTGGGACTATGGTGCCATAGATGTGCACATCTACTACAGGGCTTCCAGGGTCCAAATATTAAGGACATATTACTTGCCCCAGCATTAAGTTGGATAGTTTCCCAATGAGATTAATGGTAGGGGAATCCCTTTTTCGCCTCCCTGGATGCTTGAAGCATTTCTCCTTAATCAACTTATTGTAAATTGGAACATCTTTTATTGCCTGGAGAAGGGGGGTCTTTACACATAGATTTTTCAATTCTCCCAGAAGTTCAATTTCTTCTGGGGTAGGTTGGAGTGGTTGGGCTAATCTCTCAGGAAAGGGTGGATTTACTTTAAGGTTTCTTTCCTCTATTTCTTCCTCAACCTCCCTAGGCAGAGGAGGAGGTTTGTTATCTGGGAGAACTCTTCTAGATCTCAGGTTAATCTCTTGGATTTCCAGAGCATAAGTTGGATATGATGTCTCTCCACTATATACTTGTTGAGCCTACCTATTGTTCAGGTTTGGATTTGGCTAGGTAGGCATCTGGGGTTGCTTGGGTGGAGCAAAGTGTAGGAGTTGTGGTTGGGTAGGTGGTGGAGGCAATAGAGATAGGGAATTATTGTAATGGGGCCTCCACCCCTAGAGTGGTGTATTCCACTGAGGTTGTGGCGGAGCGTAACGTTTAAATGACTGGCTGGCTAGTTGGGAATGATACTGAGATGCATAGCACCAAGGAGGGGGTGTAGACCAGGAAGGATGAGCAGGGGGTCCCCAAGAAGGTATAGTTGTGGTTTGGTTGGGGTTGTAACATGCATGGGATGACCCTTGCATGCCCTTCTGGTATGGTCTAGGCCTAAGAGGTCTCCTTTGGTTAATGTAGAAAATCTACTCAGTGAACCCTTCAGCTCCTTGATATATAACTTTGAGTCTGGCTAAATAAGGGCACTTATCTGTGGAGTGGTTTCTTCACAAACCGAGAAAATTCCAATACAGTTCAATGTACATTCGTTCCTGCAATGAATCCTAGTGCATCTAGGACAAAATATGGCCAAGGTTCTCTACTTCCTCTTGCTTCCTTTTAATGTGCATGGTGTCCATTTGCAATGCAAGGGTTTCCAGCATATTTCCAATTTCACCCTTGATGGATGAGTTGGAAGATGATGTACTGGCCAAAGGTTGACTACCCTTACCCTTTTTCCTGACATCCCTAGAATGATTTCTAGGTCTTGATATCCTCATAAGGTAATTGGTTGCTATCTCCTCCTACTAACAAATGTAAGGTATCTAGAAGATCTTCTCTTACTCCCCTGAGCGGGACCAGCTTTAGTGACTCAAGGTCAAGTGTGCACCTAGCCCTTTTGTAACTGAGTTGGAATCTTTCGTCATAGTATTCTAAGGATTCATCCTGGCCTATGGTCATCCGAAAAATTTCTTCTTTAGTATCCTTTGACCGACAGTAGTCTTGATATTTGTTGTTAAAGGCCTACTACATCTGAGCCCAAGTTGTGATGCTATCTCCAGGTAAGCCCATGAACCAGCCAATGCTGCATCCTTGAGGGTACATGGAAATAGTTTCAACTTTTACTCATCATCTGTATAGTCATAGGTTCGGCATATAATAGCAAACTCAAATAGGAAAGTGTTGAGGTTCTATGTGGTCAGGCCATGGAAATTAGGTGGGAAGAGGGGCTTATAGTGTTCATCATAGTGTCCCCATCGGTTTCCCTGATGGGGAAGGTACCCTCAACTCTCTCTCTATTCCCTCTATCATTTTGGCTTTCAGACATTGGTTCAGTAGGAATGGGTTCCTCTTCTTCTTCTTCCCCTGTAGGTTCTTCAAATATGTAAGGTTTCTCATCTAACAGTTCCTCCAGTTCATAGCCACCAAAGAAGAGAGAAGGTTGATTGTTGGATGCAGTGGGGGTATTTGGAAAAAATTTCCCTAACTTGTCCCTATTCCTATGAGGCATTAAAGGAAATGTTTTTGGTTTGGTTTTGTATTTTTTTAAACTAGAAAGTACTTGCAGAAATGAAATTGTTGATTAAATGAAAATCACTTACAGAATGAAAAAGCTACTTGCTAAATTGAAATCTTACTTACAGAATAGAAAGGAAAGCAGATAATGGAAAATGAAAGAAAGGAAGAAACTAGATTACTTTTGCATAAATGAACTAACAAAAAATATTGAAGATAAGAAATAGAAGAAAAGAAATCAATAATCACATTCTACTCAGACACCTTCCCAGCAACGGCACCAAAAAGTGATGAGCACCAGTATTGCAGCAAGGATGCTGCAACTCCTAGGCTACCAACTTTACTTATCAACTTGGGGTTCGTACAAACTTGGAAGTGACAGTGATGTATGCACAAGTAAAAGTGAAGGGCCTACCTATTTTCATTGTTCATCCAGCAAGAGACCCCTGGGGTTCCAAGCCAAACTTCTATAGAGTCAAAAGAAGCTTGATTCTTTGATGGAAGAAGAGCAAATCTACTCTAAGAGAGCTACTCTACTGCAGTAATGAAGAAAACCACATGTAATGCTAAATCACATCATATCTTAATTAACCATTTAAATAGCTTTGCTAAGAAGAATTTCTAAGTCAACACTAAACAAATGCTACCATCTAAGTTGCAGAAATAAAGAGCATCAAACCATACTAGTGTGTAAGCAAAAAGACTAAACTAATTCTGTTTTCACTTTTGTTGTTTTGTTTTTAGGCAAAATCAAGTATGCAAATTAATTGTTCTTGTGGATGTGATAGGTGAATGGAAGGTGATGGAGGATGGCTAGAAGGTTTATGAAGTGGTTGGATGGTGTGGAAGGGTCCTAGGAGGCTTTGTGTGACTTCCTATAGGTTTCCCATCAATTCGGCCTCAAAACAGGCTGTTTTAGGAAAACCTATAGGATGTACGAGAAACCTACTGGATGATCCTATAGGAATTATAAGAAACCTATAAGATATAGCTAAAAGCTAATTGTGAGGTGTTGGAGGTGTTGGGAAGCTTGGAAAAGGTGGGTGATGAGTGGAATCGGGTGTTAGAAGTTCTAGGATCACTCAAGAATTGATATCCAAGATAAGAGATAGCTAGATTTGCTCAATGTAACTAGGGGAATTTCAATGAAAAATGATAAAAAACTAGTGAGTGTGATGGTGGAACAAGAGATGGCTAAGGTGGATGAAGTGGAAGGTGCTTGTTGGTGATGAAGTGTGGGTATCCTCCTGAAGTACCTTCTTTGCTTAAAACATGTGTGTCTTCCAAGAACTATGCAATAAGATACATTTTCATAAACTACAAAAGCATGAATCAATTGCCTATATTATGCATGAAGAAAGTTGTTGAAGGGAATGAAAGCATGAGTGATATCTTATTGCAAAAATGGAGATGGAAAAAGATGAAAATGAAATCTTCCTTGCAACATGAACCAAATACTAAATCAAAGACAACAGACTCCAAAGCTCATGCAAGAACTAGAAATATGTGTTTTTGGGGCTGATGAAGGATCCCTTCCTCAAGTCATGGTCCCAGAGGGAGGAAGTGAGGTTGAGATACTTGTTGAAAATCTTATGGAGATCTTTTTTCTCCTTGCTAACCTACTACTTCAAAGAAGGAACAAATGGAAGCAAACTATCACACAACCAATCTAATCTACATTGTTGTAATGGAAATGCATGTACTAAGCAAATGAACAATTAAACTATGAATCTATACTAGCATATATGTACAGTAAAGAGGAGCCTTTGCTGCTAGGGTTGGGCCTTAACCTAAGATCTTCAACCCTCTAAGTTAACTCAGTGCTGGCTCAAAAAAAAACTCATTCTTATTAGCAAAACAATGGATTACATCAAAAATAGTCACAAGTCTTGCAGCTCGAAAATAGAGTAGAGTTTTACAATCAAAAATCTGAATCCTACTGAGGTCCTAAGCCTCTCTACTTATACATCTGAAGTCTCCAACGACTTCCTTAAAATTAGGGAGGCTCGGCTCCCAAACTCGAGATAAACTGGTGCTTTGTCTTTCACTTGATCTGCTACCTTTTAGTCCTCATGATTTGGTTGTTTGCACTCCGAGCTGATGGAGGAATATTCAAATGGAGGGGTAGTAAATGAGGAGGATTTACCTCCTATAATCCCTCTCCCTTGTCCCATTCGAGTTTTGGCCATGGTGTTTGCCAAAATTCCTTACTTTTATCCTTTAATCCTGCATTAAATTCACATTAGACCACAAAGAAAAATATCCAACTCTGACTCATCTCATAAACAAAATATAATCAAAAGTATGCAATAAGTTATGAGAATAGTTGGTTTGACTAAGCTAGGAGGTGAATTAAGGCCCATATAATTACCCAATGATGAGGCTCATGAGGGAGGAATAATCCAGGTGAATATTTTTAGCCACCCACCTATTCCACATAGACCTTCACCATTGTTCTTTCATTTTTTTCAATTTCCTTAATTGTAGCACAATTTACTATTTTTGGCATTTTTTCGGGTCCTAGAATTCCAGAGCCATTTTGAGGCCCTAAATGACATTTTTTTGGAAAAATTCCTTCGATGATTTAAAATTAAATCAAATTAGAATTTTTATTCCTTAGATACATCTTTCTAACAAGGTATCATATGCATCAAACAGAGATAATATGAGCAAGTTACGACCTCGGGAAGTTGGCTACCCAACTAACTCCAACGAGGCCCATAAACTCTTGGTGATACATATCCTTGGGTTAGGTTTTTGGTTATATAGGGTTTTCTCTTATTTTTCAATAATAAAAAGGCCCTTGAGCCTCTTTGTAGCTTAGTTCATAGGCATGTAGCTGCCCAATCTCTTCTTAGAGATAAGATACCATCACCCAAGCTAGTCTTATTTCCCTTGTGTTTGTAAGCATATTTGAGTATTTGATATTAATGAAATGAAGTTTTATTTCTACTACATATTTGTATTTATGGTTATATCTGTAATTTTTTGCGTTCCTATTTAAAATCCAGATCACATGGGTCTTAGCCTATGGAGTAGTAAAATAAAGGTAATGGAATAGAACCATTATGGTGTTGGAATTGTGATCATCACATGAAGGATTTCCCTTTGTATCATAGTGGCATAGTTGATGCATAGGAGGTGTCAGATCTATAGTGTGTAGGAGGTGTAGGAAGTTGGGTATGTAGGTTAGAGAATTCTGTGAATCTATGTAGCAATGGATAACAGGGAATAATATCATCAAGCATCCATTATAAGGATGGAAGGTGGAAAAAGAAGGAGAGTTCTAGACAGAGCCTCAATACATCTTGCTGTGGACGGAGCTCATGCTCCAAGACCAAGAAATATATCAAGTTAAAGTGCATGTAAGCACTTTGGGGGCTGAGGAAGCTACATGGTAGATGTTCAGTAAAATGTAGGCATAACAAAGGATTTCTAGTTATAATAGAATTGTCAGGGAATTGGAATCCCTTGGGAGATGATATGTGCAGGTGTTCAGTTGTAGGGTAGTGTGCTAGGTACAACAACGTAAGATAAATGGTATACTCTTATATTTATTTATGAACTAAAATTTGTGTGTTTATGGAAATGTGATGTAGGGAATTTCATGAGAAAGTGACTACCATGAAATATTAGAGAAGGCTCGGGTTGAGCTTTCCCATGGAAGCACTGGGAACCATGGGCGTTAATTCATGGTGTCTATTGAAAGTGTTAGAGTCGGTCTTGTCAGTCCTATGCCATAATTTGACGGAAGGGTCTTGTTAGTCATTACCTCATACCCCTCATGTCTGGCACCTGCTGGCTTAGGTCTTTTCATCAATGTTTATTAAAGTCCATGATAGTCAATGTTTGATATTTTAATGGACAAGAGTCATTTCAGTCATTAGGTCTAGGGATTAGTCATTTGGTCTTCAACCATGTCCAATAAAGCCATGCATGCCAAAGGGAGGCCCTTACAAAGTTGTGATTTAAATATTTTCATCATCATGTTCACAGATTACGACTGCTCTTCAAAACTCTGTTTTGAAGAAAAGTCAACAGCGTATCATTTGTAATAATTTTCAAAAAGTCCAGTTGATCTCTTCAGGCACAGTCATGGTTTCCTCGGCCAAATGCCATGTCAGCTACCCCTACAAAAAAATGCCAACAATTTCATCATTTTAGTCAAAAATCTAAAAACGAAAAGTGAAATACATAGTTGCATTAAATCATGGAAAAAGTGCCAAAACAAAACATTGCCAAAGTGAGTTTTGAAGAAACAAAAATCAAAACCATGACACCAATGTCTTTATATAGTTTTTCATAAGACTCAATGTCATATTGCACACCAAGCACAAAGAGAAGCATTTCAAAAGGATTGTGAGAGCTAGCGCGTGTGTTGGGTGAAGGTGGAGGTGTTTTGACGGGCGCGGCACACATGCAGAGGGGCGCGGCGCACTGAGGGAGCACGGCGCACTAGGTGCGACCACACAGTGTTAAACAACATAGGCATGGCACACAAAAACGGTGCGGCGCATGGGGTATGTTGCGTGGCACATACACATAGAGGCCCGATTTTGCTCTGAATTGCAACAAATTTCCTTTCAATCCCTTGAACTTGCCAGGTAGGGTCGACATCTCCGTTGCTCATCTATTTTTGTGTTAGTATGATGATGGTTTATGGAGGCTTATGGTTGCAATAAAAACTCTTAAACTCTACCCCTTAAATTCATCAAAACCATTGTTGTTAGGGTTGCGAATTCATTGTGTTGATGCCAAGTTTCCTCCTCCCTTTCATCTTTCCCTTCTTTCCATCGTTCCCTTCTCCCCTATTCCATTTTTCCCATTTTTCCCTACCCTAAAATGTTACTAAAATCCTATTCCCTATCCCCTCCACTCATTTGTCAAATGTAAAACCCCAAAATCCTACCTTATATAAATTCCCATACCCTCCTACATGTCCCTAAACAAAATTTCTCCCCATAATCCCTAATCCCTTCATATTATTCCCCTTCCTAACAATCCCTTTTGCATTGTTCCCCTTGGTGGCAGAATTCAACTATATTTCATAACAACACAGAGTTTCATACATCATTAAAGGGCAGTCCAAGCATAGTCCATATATAGTAGCATATTTTCTTCAAGGAATTTGGTACAACAATCATGGCATATGAGCATTCATCAGATTATCAAATGGAAACCCAAAATGACTCATCCTCGGAAGAACAGGCTCCCCAGAGACCTCATAAAAGTGGCAGACATGTTAGGGAAGAACCAACCACCCTTACAGAATTGCAGGCCTGCCCTCTTGCTATGTCATGTTTTTAGCATCTGTCATGCTTTGATTTTTGTCAAAAGGTGGCTATTGTTTGATTTCATCATGAGTTGGCTCGTCCTTTTGTGCTTCACTTACATGGAGATCATGTTATCTTAGCCAATGTCACCTTCACACTTACACCTGAATCTGTCTCATTAGCAACTGGCATACCGAACATTGGAGAACCATGGCACAAGAAACAGAAGATTGATCGGCAACATTATGAGCCATACATTAAGGCTGGTTTCTTGAGGTAGCTCAAAAGAGTCTTTCCATTCCGATATTTGAAAGATGAATATGCTCCACTAATGAAGTTAATCATGAAATATTTCAGCTGTGAGGGAAGGTTCTCTCGTTTATATGCTTATCATATCAGGTTGCTCATGCATTTTACTAGGGTACGGATGACGAACATCCCATATTTCATTTGCAGGAACATAGAGAGGATGAACACCTTCATGCAACATAAAACCCCTCAGCAATAACTTAACAATGTTTATCATTTTTCTCTTATTAAGATTTTGGTGGTTCATTAGCTGGGATTACAGGGCATTACTTGGGATGATTTCATCTCCCGTGACCTCTTCAGCACTTCACAGGGATTATCAGAGGTTGAACATGAGATAGGTGGTCCTTCTCATCAGTATGAGCGCCTTGAGACCGCTAGTGTGCCAGTATTCATCACATATCAGAGAGGCGTTAGACATTTGTTTGGAGCAGCAAAGCGAGTGTTATCTCCACCCAGGGTGGAAGGGGCCTTGCTTCTGACATCAGCAACACAGGTATAGGACAGGTGCAAGGAGCCAATGCATGACGAGGGGCCATCAGGTGAACGAGAGGCCGACTTCATTCTCATTCATGATGATGAGACAGATGTGGAGAGTTCCAAACTTAGAAGGATCATCCAGGAGAAGCAAATAGAGATCCAAGCCTTGTCTCTCAATTTGGAGAGGGCTAAGTGGATTATCAGGTACTTGGAGCAGAGGAATAAATAGCTCGAAGACTAGCAGGAGATCATAGAGCTGCAAAACATCCGCGAGAATCGCCGATCTGGCCAACATAGGAGGATTGAGCTCACTCCATTAGAGCAAGAGATTAATAATGACCAAGAGTCTTGGCTCGAGCGGATCAACATCCACCTTGAGAGACTGCTAGAAAAGGCTTACAAGAACAAAACATTTTTTATTGAGGCATATGGTTTATCACTACAGGGCACGTAACATGAGTTCCAAGGCTTGGATAAGGAATTTGAAGGTGAAATTGAGGAAAGCAACAAAAATACAAAAGAGGCAAAAGCAATTCCCACCAAACAAGCTACAAATGCAGTCATTATTTCATTCCTTCAAAATAACATCTTGTCTCGCTTTGGTTGCCCGAATAATTTAATCATGGATAACGCAACAGATTTCAAATCAAAAAGGATGGTAGAGTTTTGTCATAAATATCACATCATTTTGGGTCACTCAACTGCCTATCATCCGCAAGGCAATGGATTGGCGGAGTCTTTTAATAAATCCTTGGTCAACATCATTAAGCAGTTGCTAGAAATAAACAAGAAGAGTTGGCATAAGAGTTTGGTCAATGCACTTTGGGCAGATCGGGTCAGTTAGAAGAAATCCATTGGTATGTCCCCTTTTGAGCTTGTTTATGGAGTTGCTACAGTGTTTCCTACCTCTCTCACAGCCCCGGTAGTCAAGCTTCTTCAGGAGGCCGGCAGTGAAGATGATCCTATGCAGAGAAGATTGAATCAAATGGTCCATTTGCAGCAGACCAGAGAAGAAGTTTTCCAAAACACGTCCAAGTTGCAGGAGAAGATTAAGAAAATTTATGACAGAAAAGCAAAGGCGGACAAATTTCAGTTAGATGATGTGGTGCTCAAGTGGGATGCAAGGAATGAGGAAAAGGGTAGGCACGGTAAGTTCGAGAATCTCTGGAAAGGTCCCTTCAAGATTGCAACATATCGGGGTTAGAATGCCTTTCTTCTGAAGGAAATGAACGAGGAAGATTTTCTAGGAGGGCCAATCAATGGTCGGCTGCTCAAGCGGTACCATTTCTGAGTTGTTGACACTGCTTCCACTATCACTGTAAATACCATTTTATTTCAGTTTGGTTAGAGTTTGTCAAGTCAGTCTTCAAGTCATTTCAACATCAAATTTGAGTTAGTTTTTCGGTCATTTTGGTTTCATAAATGAGTCAGAGCCTTGTGTTGTTTGTCGAAATAATGACTCCATAGCCCAATGGACAAAAGGCACTGTCTAGCTCTTCCAGAGATCTGTTGTTCTTGGCACCTCCAAGGAGCTACCATCCCCCATTGGAGCCAATGTTAGAGTCGGTCTTGTCAGTCCTCC